>CP094636.1:6794844-6989573 GCA_023657505.1 Camelina hispida | reverse complement strand
GCCAAGGAGATTAAGGGATATGTTACTTATGGCGAGCTTGAGATGATCGATCTGGCACTTAAGGACTCCTCGTTCACTTCCATGGATTGTACTACACTGCAAGGCGATATGTCCAACACCTCCGTCTCGCTCTACCTTCTCAACTACATCATGTCATACAAGACTTGGGTCTCGAGACTCACCAGCAACCGTACTCCAGAGTAATGTGTATGGGAGTTATAGTGACTTGGTTTTTGAGGCTGCAGGCGTTGCTCTACAATCCGAGCCGTACCCACCACGCTGGATAGACATAAACAACTTGCGGCATCTACGCACTTTGGATGGGTTTGAGGAATGGACGCTATACAAGTTTGAGCATCCCGCGGTCGGACCCTCGCGATTACTCCTCCCTTGCATCGACCTGACTACAATCTTGAGGGTGAGCATGTCGAATTCATTCCCCCGGCGGATGCATTATACCACTCTGATGTGGAAGAGCACATGTCGACGTCGCAAACCAGGAGACGATCCGATGGAAGAAGACAGTTGATTACCGCCCTGAGCAATTCTACTTTGAAGAGTACACCGAACCGAGAATGAGCGGAGGGTCAAAGCAGCTCATGACCGCCTCACAAGCTTCAACAATGGGAGAAAGCCAGAGACAAGGCGCTCACCAGCCTTTCCAAGACTGTCAAAAACTGGTGCATTTGTTTAGCTGCTCGACTTCTACAACCGCCGTCCCTAGGTCTTTCCCGAGGGTAACAGACCAATGTCAGCACGCCCTTCCGCGAACCTAGCGCGAACACCTTCTCCGAATCCCTCTCCAGCGTCAATCTTCATATGTGCCACAGCAGTCAGCCTACACCCGTCCCTTCACGTCATTCGTCACATGAATCTAGGGAGAGAAGGGGACAAGGTTCGCGTGGTTTAGGAGCCTCCTCAAGTCGTCGATCAGCGCGTTCTGCAGCTCATGCTGAGCAAGAGGTTGAGCAACAAGTTGGGCAGCAAGGTGATTATCAGCCTACGGATGTGGTAGTATTAGTCTCGGACCATGGCGAATCCAGAGTCGACGACATGCAGTGCGACGAGCAGCCGAGCATTTATCAGAACACGCAAGCGGTTGAGCAACAAGTCGACCAACCCGGTGAGACCACTCCTGCGTATCCCGAACACGGTGAGGACAGAGCCAGTACCACGCACCAACTCCTGGGCGAGCTCAGACTCCTTCTTCTACTACTGAGGTACTCCTACCTTCCATTGTATATACTATTTCATTTCTGCATTGTTTCTGTTGAGATTCTTAAACCCACCTGCAAATTTTTCTTACACAGGAGACTGTGTAATTTAAGTTTGGGGGAGGGTTTAGGATGATGTATCTGACGTTGTGTTTTGTGATTCTTATTTCAATTTTTTGCATCATATCATGTTTGAGATAGCATCCATTTATTTGCATAGAAAAACCAAAAAAAAAAAAAAAAAAAAATTCGAAAATTTCCACAAAAACAGTGTTCATGTAGTTTGCATTTGCATTTTAGGATTGAGTCTAGTGTTGTGCATGTAGGGTTGTTGCATTTAGCATAGGGGTTGATGATGATTGTAACCTTGGTAGCATGCTGAATTCAATAGGATAGGATCAAGGCCATTGTTATTAGTTCTTTGATGCATGTTGATTGAATTTGAAAATGTAAGATTGAAGCATGTTCTGAATTGACGTCATTCCCTATCTATCTGAACCTAATCCTGACTTGCAATTATCTTGTTATGCATTGAAGTTGAACTCATGGATACCATATACATACTTGGATTGTCTTTCACATTTTTACCACCTTTGTCAATCCAAGTAGCTGATTCCCATCTATGGAACAGTTTCCCGCACCCTTAACCAACCGTTCTTTCAAGCCAATTGTATTCTTGAGTGTCAGGTCTTTTCCGAGTTGAGCTTGTTAGTGTTAGGTTCTAACCGACAAGAGTAGGATCCTGTGTAGCTCTAGTTCGCGTTATCCGGACTAGAAGGACTAGGTGAGAACTTGACATTGGGTATTGGGTTTGGATTTGTGCAGAGAAGTAAAGGATAGAAAGTCTTAAGGAAGGGATGTGTTTTCAGAGTTTACACGTCTAGTAAAGGATTTGGGGTGAGCAAAGTAAAAAGAATAATTGGTTCTGGGCATGAAATAAAAAAATTAGACAAAGAAAAGAAAGTAAAAATGCTTTAGATGTCTAGAGTCTTCAGAAGAAAAGAGAATGAACCATAGTGATATTAGAGTTTTCTCAATCAGCTAGAGTGATAAGAAGTGAACTCTTCCTAAGACCAAATCTAAAGAATGAAAGAATGGGTTTGAGATGAAGTTTCTGATGAAGGGTAGAGATAGGTCCAACTTCGGTTTGGAATGTTCTTTGGGTAGACAGCGCGCTCTTGTATGCATCAGTTGGTTTCAACCTTTAGCCTTCTCTTAAGCTCAACTCTTTTCATGAGAGAACCTTGTTATGTATCGATGGAACCACTTGAGAAAGAGACCACATTTGTCTCTAACCTTTCACCCTAGCCAAATGAGTTCAATGACACTGCATAGCTTGATTCATGGTTCTTTGTTAATAAATGTTAAAGGGGTGATTGATAGGATTGCATGTGTAGATCAAGCGAATGAAATTCCTTCACCATGCATCATAGAACTAAAAACAAGGACCTTGATTCTAACTATTTTATTTAGCATGTTTTAGGTTCTAAGACCCCATCTTCACACCTCTTCTCCATACTCTATTCTTGATTGTTTGCTTGAGGGCAAGCAAAGAGTAAGTTTGGGGAGTTGATATGTCTATATTTTGTCTCTGCTAAGCATGTTTTTGTCACGCATCTAGTTAGGATAACTAATTGTTTTGCATGAGTTTCTACTCTCTTTGTACACTTTTCATATTTAGGTAGTTCTTGCATTATCTTCGCATACATCGTGCATTTTGGAGTATTTCAGGTATTTTGGAGACTTTGGAGTCAGGCTGTCTCGAGTCGCGCTGTCGTGCCGATCGAGTCGCCGTTCGAGTCGTCCTTCGAGCCACCGGTCGGGGGATTCAGCTTTCGACGTCTTCATCAAAGTTGTAGAGAATTGAGTCATCTTTCCAATGCCGTTTATTTCAAGCCAAACGGAGGTGTGGTTCAAAAGTTATCATCGTTTTAGTGGAAGCGTATACATCCAGCTCGAGTCGCCACCCGTCGACTCGAACCTCCAGCTCGAGTCGCCACCCGTCGACTCGACCCTCCAGCCAGTCGCTGCCCGTCGACTCGATCCTCCTCCACTCGAGCCAACACCATCACCCACTCGAGCCACTACTCGTTTGCACATGTCGAAGACGTTCCGTCTTACACGCTTCAGAGATTCCCAAACCGACACTTCATCTTGTCGTTTTAAGTTTTAGGGATTTACATGTTTTTACTATAAATACGTTTTGTTAAGTCTTGGCGGATATCATCTTAGTTTTTATCTCGTTTTATTTTGTAAGGTTTCCCTAGCCACCAAGAACCGTTCTCGACTTCTCAGATCTTTTGATACATTGAGTATTTGCATTTGATTTCTTCTACAAACTTGTTTATCTTATTTTTACCTATCTAAGAATGCTTGTTTCAATGTTTTCTGAGTTTGTATTGTTGATGATGATTTCTGGATCTGAGTAGTGCGTTAGTTCTTGAGGATGGGATAGATTAGGTGGAGGATCTTAGGATGTAGGGTGTTTAAGCTTGATTTGTATGATTCCCTTCTGGACTAGAGTTAGAATTACTAGTTTCTCTCTGATCAATTGGAACTAGGTTCGAGACATTTCCACACCCAAAAGGAGTTCGATGAAATGTCTGACCAACTAGTGCAGAGACTTACATTCCTAGCCTAAGAGATTAGTTGTCTAGGATGTTTGTTGACGTGAATGAACTTGTTTGTTATGCCTGCTCGACCACGTTTCTCTAGCGAGCTAGGTATGGAAGTGGTTGAGTCTGAGTAGCTTTTACCAAGAGATTGGATTAGCTAAGTTGTGATGTTCATTGTTTAGGGATAGATTGCTTGTGGCATGTTAAACACTCTGTAGACTAGGATACTCCACCGACATCAATTACTTCCATCCTTAGGACTTTTATCCTTTTGATTGATATTACATTCCTGAGATTGTTTCGCTTCTTGCTTTTTAGTTCATGCTTAGACTCGTTTCCGTTTTTATTAATTTTCATTTCTTGTCTTGCATTCTCGTTTCTAGTTCCAGAACACATTTCCGTTTTCACTTTTTGTCATTCTAGGATTGTTAGAAAAACACTCTTTTTTGAATTGGCTTGACTTGTGATTGCTTGATCGCATCTTGATTGTTAGCAACATCCCATTTGGATTGACACCTTAAGTACTACAACCCATAAGGTTAATTGAACCTACTAGGATAAGACACACAAAATCTTAGTATCAGTTGCTCTGGTAGGTAGGTGGTGACTGCGGCTTAAATCTTCAGCCCTACGGTAGGAGGCGAGATCCATTCGCTCATAAGATCTCTTTTGTGGGATTGAACTTCTCTGTGAGTTGATACTTCTTACAGGGCTATGGGGTTGGCCTTGGGGGTAAGAAGTTATTTTCTGGGTATAGTAGTTCCTCACACACCTTGGGAGTTAAGGTTTGAAGTAGATTTGATAGGGTGTGCATTTCGGGACAGTTCTTCGGTTTCTGTAAGCATGGTCAGTTTTTCTTCTCATGGGTGATCTGAGGCAGTGTTGGCAATGATTCTTCAGGTTTTATAGTCCAAAAAGACAAGGGTTTCCAATCCTGTGGAGACTTCTCTATCGTCTCTTTGGTTATAGGTTGGAGTCCTCAATAAGGACACGTACCTTCGTAGAGTCTGAGGAGATATCTATCTCCATGACCTCTCCTATCTCTTATCCTATCGTTTGGAGCATGGTCGGTTGCCAGAAATGCTTTGGTAGGCCTTGGACTTCCACCCAAAAAGGAATTTGCAAAGGGAAAGAGTCAGAGATGGTTGGTTCCCATCATTGAAGAATGACCAGCCACTGGTCAAAGTGATAAGGTCTTTCTTCTAGGACTCTTTGGAGATCTTCCTCATAATCGAAACGAAGTTGAAAGATACCCTGTCCTAGATCTGAGCCCTTTGCATTCCCTTTTAGGTTCCAACAATTTCCAGAAAGGGTAGGAGAGCCCACATTCTATCCCGATGGGTTTGTGAGGCATCCAATGAGGGTAAAGGAATTCTCTTTGATTAGGGCAGAGCAGTCGAGGTCCGGTGAGTAACTTCTACTCCCTTACCTTTCTGTAAGCGGGGATCCTCTTGTTCATGTTAACAGACTTTTGCTTGAAGGAGATCGACCGGGGGAGAACAAAGTGGTATAAAGATGGACTTTGGGTGGAGGGGATTAATCTAGCGTCGAGAGATGGGGAGGAGGTCAGTAAGCTGGGAGGACGCAAGATTAGTCGTAGGAGGAGGATGGTAGTTGCTTTCGTGGTGGAGGAGTTAGGGTTTGGGAGTTTGAAAGTGGGGGAAGCATAATACCCAATCAAATAGCAAAACTTACAAGAAAAAATCATAGCAAACAACATGCAGATCTCCTCTATAGTGTTATTAAAAGTCCGTGTAGATATTTAAAATTTTTTAATAAAAATAAAGAAGTTATAATAAATTAACATTGTCAACTCAATGAAATATCATTGGTTAATGTTGGGCTTTAGTGAAATTTTCACTGGATCTGAGTTCTAATTTTTGGGCTTTTAAAATTTTTATAATATAAAATTTTCTACATTTTTAAATTTAAAAGGTTTTTAAAAAATGATTTAATGGAATCACTAACCAATAAAAGGCTGTAAGTTTTCTAAATGATAAATTTTTGCAAATTTTAAAAAATATTTAGTCATACAATTAGTAAATATGGACAATGATGGTATCCTTAGTTGTATATTTGCTGCTTGTGTGTGATATTTTTCTATATATGTAAATCTCTAAAAAGGATAGGAATCCTTAAGTGGATTTTTTACTGTTTTATATTGACAACCATGAAATTGCCTGATAGTCTCATTTTTTTTTCTGATTTGCCTGTACTAGAGAACTTGGGGTGGTCTGAGGCAATGAATGTGGATCCCTTGCTGCCGCTGGAGAAACCACAGGCTCCGCATGACCAAGCTCCATCAGAAGACGCTTCTTATGTCCCCAAGAAACCATACATTGGTCCTGCAACTGTCAATGATGTTATAATAAGATCTGGTGAGGAGGAGGACAAGCACGGTGAAATGGATATATCACTGGCTGTTACAGCGAGAGTGTCCATGGAGAATGGGATAAAAGTGAAAAGATTCCATTGAATAAGAAATCAACATAAGTACAGTTTCGTGCTTCATTAGATTATTATCCTAAATTTTTCTTTTCTTTTTAATGATAAAACTGAGTTTGTAATTTTATTTTTGATTAATGTTGTTCATCTTCTGCTTTTAATCAGCCATTTTAGTATTACATGTTCTCAGCCACAAAGTCAAAACCGAAAACCAATCTAAAAAAGGGGAGCGTATCAGTGTAGTATGATTAGGGTTTTGCATATTCACTTACACAAAAGAAAATATAAAATGTGTTAATTTTGAGGCTCTACAAACAATGAATAGAGAGGCCTATATATATATATATATGATGTAGTACTTTTATCAATTAAATTATCGAACTTCAGTTTGCAATGATCAATACATTATATACATGAATGCTTAATCTAAGCTAATAACAAAGGATTGGTTTTATATAATAACGTAACTAACAAGCAAAGTTAAACAAGGCAAAAGAAAGAAAACACAAAGCAATGGAAAAACAAACTTAAAACTGCTTTAAATCAAGATAAAATGAATGAACCTTGGGCAAGGTTGATGACTTGGAAGATAGTTAATCAATCCTAGATGTCTAATCAACAATCTTTAGGCTAAGAACACTAATGCAAATCAATTTAATTCAATGATAGAGATCCTATGTTAATCAAGTAATCATCAGCAATTTCCAAAGGTAATCACAAGATAAGCATGCACTATAAACCAGTCTAAATACCGCTAAGCACCTAATCATCAATTTCCATTGGATTGGAATGCAAAGCTCTTGAATAGATTGGTTCAGGAATTTCATCAAACACTTTTTGGGCATAGATGTCCTAATATCTAGAATTAACATGATCAAGGTTGATCTAGCATTATAATCGCTAAACAACGATTCATGTAAATAAAGCATTAAATACCATAGATCAATCATCTATCTCCCTAATCTACCAAACCCAAAGTTCTAAAATGGTATACTCACTCATGGTGATCACACAAAGGTAGAAGTTTGTTCTTTGTGAAATCATAATTAGAGATTGTAAAATAGGAGAAATGAAAAAGAAATTACTATTAAAAATTGGAAAATAAACAAAGGATCCAACAAACTTTGATAAACAAACTTAAGAACCATAAAAATTGCTAAGCAGAAAAATAGTCTCTCTCCTAATGAGTAGTTAGTGTATTTATAGGAAAATAGGAAACTAAACCGGAACAAACCGCATTAGAGTTAAAGAAATCAGAGAAAACCAGAACAAACTGGGTTTTGGTTCCAAAAATAACATTTGATCGACCATTGGTCGATCGGTCAGGTCTCGGAAGTCTGGTCAAGTTCAGCTCGGTTTGATCGACCATCTGCTCGACTAAATGGTCGATTGTTGAAGTCTGGGGGTCTTTTAAAGTCCATATCAAGTTGATCGACCACACGATCGACCAAATGGTCAATTTTTTTGTTATGTGGCTCCAGTCTTCACTCTGGCTGTATATATATTCACTAAAATAGGTATAACTCTTTACACGCACATCCGATTGGCCAGAAATCACCTCCATTTCAAAGCTTACTCAAATTCCAATAACTTTGATGAATAACTCTGGAAAATCCCAAGGAAAGGTCTTCGTACGAGTCGATCTTTGAGGGACTGCAGACTGATTCTGAATCATCAATCATCTTGTTTGCATTCAAATTTGTGTCTTCCATTATATTAATCTGAAATGATTCAAAATACACACAAAAACACACAAAGTATAGACAAAGACACTATAGAACCTTTAAAATGCAAGAAGACTCACTTCGACACTAAATGCAACAAAACACAATGAAACTACTAGTGAAACATATTATAATGGAACATAACAACCATGAAAAAACATAATGAGGAGCATCAAAGCTACTTATTGTCGATGTGTTCGGATTTGTTCTCAGTTCTTGAGGTTTTGGAGCTTTAGTAATGCTTGTTTGATTTTCCACAGCCCATACCTTCACTACAAAAAATC
The DNA here is from genome assembly GCA_023657505.1 of Camelina hispida. Lineage (NCBI taxonomy): Eukaryota > Viridiplantae > Streptophyta > Magnoliopsida > Brassicales > Brassicaceae > Camelina > Camelina hispida. The sequence goes on along the minus strand of CP094636.1, from coordinate 6,981,291 downwards.
TGCGTTTAGCGACTCCAAAAATTCGTCGCTCCGTCGCAAAAACCTACTTTGCGACTACTATGCGACTATTTTAGATAGTCGTTAAAAAATGGTCGCAAAATTTAGGTGTCTCAAAATGGTCGCAATTTTACGACGGAATTATGACTGCTCTAATATAGTCGTTAAAAAGACTCTTTACAGACTCTTTATATTAGGAAGCTTCGATCATAAAGGTAGTTACAGTTCAGTCGCAAGTTAGTGAGTAAATTATGTGACCATTTTCAGACTCCTTTATGTCGTCGCAAAATAGTCCTCGTTTATTAGTAACCATTTTGCCACTAGTCTGATAATTTCATAGAAATAAATTTGGTCACAAATTGGTCAGATTTTAGCATATAATAAACCTGTTTTATCTATCAAATTTTGTATGAATCAAAATACATTAAAATTGAAAACCAAATTACCACAAAGATATCAAAATCATTCATTAAACATAAAGATTAGCATAATCATTGTATTAACCAAAAAGATCATCCTAAAGCAAAACAAATAAATGTCTCAAACAAGCAATTCATGTTTTTAGATAAAAAGACAATGTTATAACTTGGAGTAAGTGGAGAAAGGGGATGTGGTGGCTGGTGTTGTGTCTAACTTGGTGGCTGGTGAGTACCTGACACGGTGGCTGGTGGTATGTTGTCTTCAGGTGTGGAGTCTTCAGGTGTGGTTGCTGGTGTTGTTGTTGGTACTCTTGGTCGCAAGGAAGCAATAATAGTATCATATGCTGGATCTTTCTCTTCACGTAGATGAGAAGCTCTTGATGCTCCTTCTCACGTCGGGAATTCTCAGCATCTAGATGAGCTATCTTCTTGCGAAGTTCTTCATGAAGCTCGAGAAGTGATGGTTGAGAAGATTCTGCATAGCTTTCCTTCCTTTTCCCTTTCCTTACTGTCTCAAAAGATCCAAGACCAAAAAGGTTTCCCTTCTCATCTGTTTGAGTACACTAAAACAAAGAAAAACATCAAGGTTAGAAACATCAAGGTTAGAAAGTTATCATGAAGAAAAATCATACACACTCATCAAAATAAAGAAACTAAGGAGTTACCTTAAGAAAGATATCATTCTTTTCATCAATGCTGAGAGTACGATGAGTTGAACGTTCAGAAGAATTCACTGAATTTTCTGGACCATCATCGTCCACTTCACACAGTCTCTCCTCTAATGTTTTCTCATAAGTCTCAGCTACTTGTTTAGCTTTTTGATCAACAAAGGATCCGTCAGCTCGAGTATGTGTCTTCATGAACACTTCAGCAAATGATACCGGACGGCCCAACTCTTCTTCCTACAAAGAAATTGTTAAATGTTAAAATCATGGAAACAAGGTGTTTAGAGTGTTATAATCATGGAAGCAAGGTGTTTAGGGTGTTATATCATGGAAGCAATGTTAAATTACCATTTCTGGATGAACTTGCACATATGATTTCTGACCGGCAAGGTGTTTGTGGACTCCAAGACCACCACGATCGGAGTTTCTGCACTGCAAGGCATTTGAGCTCCTCTCCATTACATCAGGTTCGTTCCAATGATCACACATCTCAGCCCACAGTTCTGCACTGGTGATCCAAACAGGTTGTTTACCACTGCTTTTAGCTTGACTAAAAATGCCTTTCATTCGCTTCTTGGCTATCTTTAAGAACCCTCTCTAACAAGCTCAGTAATCCCAGTATCCCAATAGAACTTCCGCTACATATTACAATTGAGTTAATGGTTAGTGATGATACTAAGTCAGTTATGAGAGATAATAAAACTTTGAAAGCTATAAGACATTACCGCAAATGTCCTCAAATATTTCTCTTGAATGTGTTTAGGAGTAACCTTCCAGCTGTAGTAAGGACCATCGAATTTCCTTCTAAATATTCCAGAGATCACCCGAGAAAGTTTTCCTTTGTGTCTGTTAAACCTGTCACAAAACAAACACAATCAGTCTTAACCAATACAAAGTAACACAATCAGTATTATCGAAACAATCAAACACAACCTCTAACTTAATGAACAAAACAATCAATCTCAACCTACCACTAAGAGCAAAGAGAACAATCTCAATCTCAATCTCAAAACAAAGACAATCTCAATCTCAATCTTAATCTCAAAACAAAACCTCTAACAAAACCTCTAATTTACTCACAAGGATTAAATTTACTAAGAGATCTAAACACAACCTCTAATTTACTCACAGTGTGGTTTCGCTTTGATTCTTTAACTAATCTTAATAAAACACAACCTCTAACTTAATCAAACAAAAACAGAGTCTCAACCTAACTCTAAAAGCAAAAAAAATTACCATAGAGTCTCAACGTCGGGGATGGGATCGACAGACGAACTGGGAGATGTTGTCGGCCTGGAAGAGCTAGCATTGCATCTAACAAACCTTGGTAGTCTGGTTCGGCAGGATTAGGAATAGGGTTTTCTTCTTCGGCAGGATTGGGGTTAGGGTTTACTTCTTCGTAATCCTCTTCTTGTTCTTGTATGAGTGGAGGAACAGGAGGCAGTGGTTGAGGAGCAAGAACCGGTGCTTGAAAACCAACCCGCGGTGGTTGAGAACCAACCCGCGGTGGTTGGGAACCAACCCGCGGTGGTGGAGAAGCAACCCGCGGTGGTGGAGAAGCAACCCGCGGTGGTTGAGAAGCAGGAGGCGATTGTTGTGTCCTCGGCGGAAACTGGGACGGCATAGTTCTATACGAATTACTCACGGACTGAGAGCCTGATGGATTCGAGGAGTGAGACGACGTTCCGACACCACTTCGATCTCCGCGTGAAGTCGCACCATTGGAGGCTTGATTAACTGCGGCTCCAATGGGTTCCCTCGCACCATTGGAGGTCTGATTAACGGCGGCAGAACTGGGATCCCTCGCACCATTATAAACCCTAACACCTCCAGCGGATCTGGATCTGCGACCCTACCACCTCCAGCTGATTTGCCTCCGCGACCCTACCAGCCATTAGAGAGAGTTGAGAAAGAGGATAGATTTGAGAGAAGAAGAGGCGAGATTTGAGAGAGGAAGAGGAGAGATTCGAGAGGAGAAAGAAGAGAGAGTTGAAAGGTTTTCGAGAGAAATAGAAAGAGAGAAACAAGGAATATGTTGTGTTCTTTGCCTAGTAATTAACGAAGAGGAGTCGCAAAGTGGTCGCAAAAGAGACACATACTAAAAAAAAGGGGGAATATTACGCGCCTAAACCTTGGCAAAAATAATAAAATGGTTAAAATTAGTAACACAATGGTCACAGAAGGGTAGCGAAATCGTCGCAAGAACAGTAGCAAGATAGTCGCAAAAAAAAAAGAGTCCCAAAGTTAGTAACAAGTAAGTCGCAATATGTTACCCTTTTGTGACTCTCTAGCTTTGGTCACAATACAAATTTTTGGAATCTATAATTTTTGCACAATTCTATTGATATCAATCAACAATATGGACTCATGATTGTCTTATAGTGTATATGGAATAGTTTATGACCTTTAAATATTGTTTTCCTATCTTTGTTTTGCAATTTTCATAGAATCCTAAACCTTCTTATGAAATAACATGTATACTCTTTACAATGATTTAGATATTATGAAATTTTGTGTCTAAATACTAAAATGGAAAACTTTGACAAAGTTTATATGACTGATATTGATCAATTCAAAGTGGAAATGTGTATAGAAACATGTTGACATTTAACTAATGTGAAATTTCAAATTCAGCAAATCGAGAGTTGCTAAGGAGTCGCAAACCAGTAGCTAATTCAGGTGTTAGTCGCTAAACAGTCACAAAAGAGTCTCTAGCTCAGGTGTTAGACACTAAACAGTCTTAAAAGTAGTTGCACAGTGGTCGCAAGTTAAGTAGCAAGATAGTCGCAAAAACAAGAGTCCCAAAGTTAGTAACAAGTTAGTCGCAATATGTTACCCTTTTGTGACTCTTTGGCTTTGGTCACAATACAAATTTTGGAATCTATAATTTTTGCACAATTCTATTGATATCAATCAACAATATGGACTCATGATTGTCTTATAGTGTATATGGAATAGTTTATGACCTTTAAATATTGTTTTCATATCTTTGTTTTGCAATTTTCATAGAATCCTAAACCTTCTTATGAAATAACATGTATACTCTTTACAATGATTTAGATATTATGAAATTTTGTGTCTAAATACTAAAATGGAAAACTTTGACAAAGTTTATATGACTGATATTGATCAATTCAAAGTGGAAATGTGTATAGAAACATGTTGACATTTAACTAATGTGAAATTTCAAATTCAGCAAATCGAGAGTTGCTAAGGAGTCGCAAACCAGTAGCTAATTCAGGTGTTAGTCGCTAATCAGCCGCAAAAGAGTCTCTAGCTCAGGTGTTAGACACTAAACAGTCGCAAAAGTAGTTGCACAGTGGTCGCAAGTTAAGTAGCAAGATAGTCGCAAAAAACAAGAGTCCCAAAGTTAGTAACAAGTTAGTCGCAATATGTTACCCTTTTGTGACTCTTTGGCTTTGGTCACAATACAAATTTTTGGAATCTATAATTTTTGCACAATTCTATTGATATCAATCAACAATATGGACTCATGATTGTCTTATAGTGTATATGGAATAGTTTATGACCTTTAAATATTGTTTTCATATCTTTGTTTTGCAATTTTCATAGAATCCTAAACCTTCTTATGAAATAACATGTATACTCTTTACAATGATTTAGATATTATGAAATTTTGTGTCTAAATACTAAAATGGAAAACTTTGACAAAGTTTATATGACTGATATTGATCAATTCAAAGTGGAAATGTGTATAGAAACATGTTGACATTTAACTAATGTGAAATTTCAAATTCAGCAAATCGAGTTGCTAAGGAGTCGCAAACCAGTAGCTAATTCAGGTGTTAGTCGCTAAACAGTCACAAAAGAGTCTCTAGCTCATGTGTTAGACACTAAACAGTCGCAAAAGTAGTTGCACAGTGGTCGCAAGTTCAGTAGCAAGATAGTCGCAAAAAACAAGAGTCCCAAAGTTAGTAACAAGTTAGTCGCAATATGTTACCCTTTTGTGACTCTTTGGCTTTGGTCACAATACAAATTTTGGAATCTATAATTTTTGCACAATTCTATTGATATCAATCAACAATATGGACTCATGATTGTCTTATAGTGTATATGGAATAGTTTATGACCTTTAAATATTGTTTTCATATCTTTGTTTTGCAATTTTCATAGAATCCTAAACCTTCTTATGAAATAACATGTATACTCTTTACAATGATTTAGATATTATGAAATTTTGTGTCTAAATACTAAAATGGAAAACTTTGACAAAGTTTATATGACTGATATTGATCAATTCAAAGTGGAAATGTGTATAGAAACATGTTGACATTTAACTAATGTGAAATTTCAAATTCAGCAAATCGAGAGTTGCTAAGGAGTCGCAAACCAGTAGCTAATTCAGGTGTTAGTCGCTAAACAGTCACAAAAGAGTCTCTAGCTCAGGTGTTAGACACTAAACAGTCTTAAAAGTAGTTGCACAGTGGTCGCAAGTTAAGTAGCAAGATAGTCGCAAAAAACAAGAGTCCCAAAGTTAGTAACAAGTTAGTCGCAATATGTTACCCTTTTGTGACTCTTTGGCTTTGGTCACAATACAAATTTTTGGAATCTATAATTTTTGCACAATTCTATTGATATCAATCAACAATATGGACTCATGATTGTCTTATAGTGTATATGGAATAGTTTATGACCTTTAAATATTGTTTTCATATCTTTGTTTTGCAATTTTCATAGAATCCTAAACCTTCTTATGAAATAACATGTATACTCTTTACAATGATTTAGATATTATGAAATTTTGTGTCTAAATACTAAAATGGAAAACTTTGACAAAGTTTATATGACTGATATTGATCAATTCAAAGTGGAAATGTGTATAGAAACATGTTGACATTTAACTAATGTGAAATTTCAAATTCAGCAAATCGAGTTGCTAAGGAGTCGCAAACCAGTAGCTAATTCAGGTGTTAGTCGCTAAACAGTCACAAAAGAGTCTCTAGCTCAGGTGTTAGACACTAAACAGTCGCAAAAGTAGTTGCACAGTGGTCGCAAGTTCAGTAGCAAGATAGTCGCAAAAAACAAGAGTCCCAAAGTTAGTAACAAGTTAGTCGCAATATGTTACCCTTTTGTGACTCTTTGGCTTTGGTCACAATACAAATTTTTGGAATCTATAATTTTTGCACAATTCTATTGATATCAATCAACAATATGGACTCATGATTGTCTTATAGTGTATATGGAATAGTTTATGACCTTTAAATATTGTTTTCATATCTTTGTTTTGCAATTTTCATAGAATCCTAAACCTTCTTATGAAATAACATGTATACTCTTTACAATGATTTAGATATTATGAAATTTTGTGTCTAAATACTAAAATGGAAAACTTTGACAAAGTTGATATGACTGATATTGATCAATTCAAAGTGGAAATGTGTATAGAAACATGTTAACATTTAACTAATGTGAAATTTCAAATTCAGCAAATCGAGAGTTGCTAAGGAGTCGCAAACCAGTAGCTAATTCAGGTGTTAGTCGCTAAACAGTCACAAAAGAGTCTCTAGCTCATGTGTTAGACACTAAACAGTCGCAAAAGTAGTTGCACAGTGGTCGCAAGTTCAGTAGCAAGATAGTCGCAAAAAACAAGAGTCCCAAAGTTAGTAACAAGTTAGTCGCAATATGTTACCCTTTTGTGACTCTTTGGCTTTGGTCACAATACAAATTTTTGGAATCTATAATTTTTGCACAATTCTATTGATATCAATCAACAATATGGACTCATGATTGTCTTATAGTGTATATGGAATAGTTTATGACCTTTAAATATTGTTTTCATATCTTTGTTTTGCAATTTTCATAGAATCCTAAACCTTCTTATGAAATAACATGTATACTCTTTACAATGATTTAGATATTATGAAATTTTGTGTCTAAATACTAAAATGGAAAACTTTGACAAAGTTTATATGACTGATATTGATCAATTCAAAGTGGAAATGTGTATAGAAACATGTTGACATTTAACTAATGTGAAATTTCAAATTCAGCAAATCGAGAGTTGCTAAGGAGTCGCAAACCAGTAGCTAATTCAGGTGTTAGTCGCTAAACAGTCACAAAAGAGTCTCTAGCTCAGGTGTTAGACACTAAACAGTCGCAAAAGTAGTTGCACAGTGGTCGCAAGTTCAGTAGCAAGATAGTCGCAAAAACAAGAGTCCCAAAGTTAGTAACAAGTTAGTCGCAATATGTTACCCTTTTGTGACTCTTTGGCTTTGGTCACAATACAAATTTTGGAATCTATAATTTTTGCACAATTCTATTGATATCAATCAACAATATGGACTCATGATTGTCTTATAGTGTATATGGAATAGTTTATGACCTTTAAATATTGTTTTCATATCTTTGTTTTGCAATTTTCATAGAATCCTAAACCTTCTTATGAAATAACATGTATACTCTTTACAATGATTTAGATATTATGAAATTTTGTGTCTAAATACTAAAATGGAAAACTTTGACAAAGTTTATATGACTGATATTGATCAATTCAAAGTGGAAATGTGTATAGAAACATGTTGACATTTAACTAATGTGAAATTTCAAATTCAGCAAATCGAGAGTTGCTAAGGAGTCGCAAACCAGTAGCTAATTCAGGTGTTAGTCGCTAAACAGTCACAAAAGAGTCTCTAGCTCAGGTGTTAGACACTAAACAGTCGCAAAAGTAGTTGCACAGTGGTCGCAAGTTAAGTAGCAAGATAGTCGCAAAAAACAAGAGTCCCAAAGTTAGTAACAAGTTAGTCGCAATATGTTACCCTTTTGTGACTCTTTGGCTTTGGTCACAATACAAATTTTGGAATCTATAATTTTTGCACAATTCTATTGATATCAATCAACAATATGGACTCATGATTGTCTTATAGTGTATATGGAATAGTTTATGACCTTTAAATATTGTTTTCATATCTTTGTTTTGCAATTTTCATAGAATCCTAAACCTTCTTATGAAATAACATGTATACTCTTTACAATGATTTAGATATTATGAAATTTTGTGTCTAAATACTAAAATGGAAAACTTTGACAAAGTTTATATGACTGATATTGATCAATTCAAAGTGGAAATGTGTATAGAAACATGTTGACATTTAACTAATGTGAAATTTCAAATTCAGCAAATCGAGAGTTGCTAAGGAGTCGCAAACCAGTAGCTAATTCAGGTGTTAGTCGCTAAACAGTCACAAAAGAGTCTCTAGCTCAGGTGTTAGACACTAAACAGTCGCAAAAGTAGTTGCACAGTGGTCGCAAGTTCAGTAGCAAGATAGTCGCAAAAAACAAGAGTCCCAAAGTTAGTAACAAGTTAGTCGCAATATGTTACCCTTTTGTGACTCTTTGGCTTTGGTCACAATACAAATTTTTGGAATCTATAATTTTTGCACAATTCTATTGATATCAATCAACAATATGGACTCATGATTGTCTTATAGTGTATATGGAATAGTTTATGACCTTTAAATATTGTTTTCATATCTTTGTTTTGCAATTTTCATAGAATCCTAAACCTTCTTATGAAATAACATGTATACTCTTTACAATGATTTAGATATTATGAAATTTTGTGTCTAAATACTAAAATGGAAAACTTTGACAAAGTTGATATGACTGATATTGATCAATTCAAAGTGGAAATGTGTATAGAAACATGTTAACATTTAACTAATGTGAAATTTCAAATTCAACAAATCGAGAGTTGCTAAGGAGTCGCAAACCAGTAGCTAATTCAGGTGTTAGTCGCTAAACAGTCGCAAAAGAAGTTGCAAATAAGTCGCACACGTCGTAGCAAGTTCGTCGCAAAAATAGGAGTTAGTAAGTTATCGATAAATAAAACTTGTGACCCGAGTATACGTTGCAAAATCGTTGCTAATTTGTGACTCTTTGTGTTTTATAAATTACTGTCACTGAACAGTCTCAAAATGCGATTGTTTTGCGACTATAATGTTTCCGTCGTAAATTTGCGAAGGTTTTGCTTCTTCTTTACATTTAGTCGGGAAACAGTCGTAATCCAATCACTAAGTGGTCGCTATTTTTGCGACTGAGCAAAGAGTCACAACTGGTAGTCGCTAAACGCAGGTTTTCTTGTAGTGCTTGAATGACCTTGTCTTTCCATTCTTCTTATTTTGGTTTGAGTAACTTTGAAAGCATAAAAGAATCAAGGAAAACAAATTAGTAAAAACAAGCAAAAGTGAATTCATCATCTCAACAAGATGAATGAAGCTAATCATATTCGAAAAACTAAATGGCATAGTCCCAAGAAAATATGAAATCCTAATGGTTTATTGCGATTGCAAACCGGCAACGGCGCAAAATTGATGTAGTACTTTTATCAATTAAATTATCGAACCTCAGTTTGCAATGATCAACACAGTAGGAATACACATGAATGATTAATCTAAGCTAATAAAAATGATGGGTTTTATATAACAACTTAACTAACAAACAAATTTAAACAAGGCAAAAGAAAGAAAACACAAAGCAAGGGAAAAACAAACTTAAAACTGCTTTAAATCAAGATAAAACAAATGAACCTTGGGTAAGGTTAATGACTTGGGAGATAGCTAATCAATCCTAGATGTCTAAGCAACAATCCAAAACAATCCTTAGGCTAAGAACACTAATGCAAATCAATTCACTTCCCTGATAGAGATCCTATGCTAATCAAGTAATCATCAACAATTTCCAAAGGCAATCACAAGATAAGCATGCATTATAAACAAGTCTAGATACCACTAAGCACCCTAATCATCAATTTCCATTGGCTAGAAAAGCAAAGCTCTTGAATAGTTTGGTCAGCAAATTCATCAAACACATTCTGGGCATAGAAGCCTTAATATCTAGAATTAACATGATCAAAGTTAATCTAGCATTATATTCACTAAACAAGAAAGGATTCATGTAAATAAAGCCTTAAACATCATAGATCAATCATCTAGCTCCCTAATCTACCAAGCCCGAAGTTATAAAAGATCTACTCACTCATGGTTATGATCACACAAAAGGTAGAGGTTTGATCTTTGTGAAATCATAATTAGAGATTGTGGAATATGAGAAATGAAAAAGAATATACTATTAAAAACTGGAAAGTAAACAAATGATCCAACAAAATTTGATAAACAAACTTAAGAACCCTAAAAATTGCTAAGCAAAAAGATAGTCTCTCCTAATGAGTAGTTAGTGTATTTATAGGAAAATAGGAAACTAAACCAGAAAAAACCGCATTAGAATAAAACAAACCAGAGAAAACTGGAACAAACTGAGTTTTAGTTCTAAAAATAACATTTAAATGGTCGATCGCTTGGTCGATCGGTCAAGTCTCGGAAGTCTGGTCAAGTCCAGCTCGGGTCGATCGACCATCTGATCGACCAAATGGTCGATTGTTGAAGTCTAGTGGTCTGTTCAATTCCATCTCAAGTTGATCAACCGCACGATCGACCAAATGGTCAATCGTTTTGTCCTGTGGCTCCAGTCTTCGCTCTGGTTGTATGTACGTTCACTAAAACAGGTATAACTCTTTACACACACATCCGATTGGCTTGAAATCACCTCCATTGCAAAGCTTACTCAAATTCCAATAACGTTTATGAAAAATTCTGGAGTTAAATCCCAAGGCAAGGTCTTCATATGAGTCGATTTTTTTAGGGACTGCAGACTGGTTCTGAATCATCAGTCATCTTGTTTGCATTCAAATGTGTGTCTTCCATCATATTAAACTGAAATGGTTCAAAATACACACAAAACACACCAAAGCAGACAAAGATACTATAGAACCTCTAAAATGCAAGAAGACTCACTTGGACACTAAATGCAACAAAACACAATAAAAATACTAGTGAAACACAATATAATGGAACATAACAACCATGAGAAAATAGTGTATATATATATATATATACTAATTAGATGATGTCTTTTGTAGGCATCAATCTCGGTATGTTCGGACATAAATTGTTGGACCAACTATTGAGCCGGACCGATTGTGGATTGGATTGAGTAATTGTGGACTAGGCTCTGATATTAGATTGTGGGATTTCAACTCAAAATGAATAATTGACAATGAGTGGAGATATCCATATCATATATATGCCAATATCTTACTCAATTTCTAATGTATCCCTAATACTCAGGGCCAAATTCAGAATTTAAGCGTGAAATTATTACAGTTGGGTTTAACTGGCCTATCTCCATTACATACAAAATGGAAATCGAGAAATGGTTAGGGTTTGCATATAAACGCAACAGCTTGGTACTCAAGAAAGATTGAGCCGTATCCTTTAACTTAGGGTTCCCAACGAATACGATCACGTACTGGTTAGCCCATAATGTAAACCTTAATTGGTAATGGAAGTTTATGGAAGAAGGTTCCCAACGAGAATGTAATTAACCTCACGTAGAACTTGATATTTAAATCTTGATGTCAAAAATGCAATATAGAGTTACGTTGATGTTTTTTTGTTTATTGCTTGGTTTGAATAATGAATCAATTTAAGTTTCACCATAATTTGTTTGTCTTGTTAATCGAAATGAACTGATGTTGAATATCAATTTTTATTCCATTGATCAAGAACTGATGATGTTCTTCTTCGATTTGGTTATCCGTTCTTTGTAGTTCATGGTGGTCGAACATGTATACGGGCCACACGAGTAACAAATGCAGTAGCTATACATTAACCATACAGGAGATAGCTAGAATCAGACGAAAAAAAACAACTGTATGATTATATAATTATAGAGTATACAAGGTGTCTAACTGTCACATGATGGGCGTATATATATGTACGTAAAAAGGTTATCAAGATGTTTAACATGGCTGATACGAAACCATTTTCTTTTTTACTGATCACTTTGACACCGAAGATGAGATAGATGCGTATATCGATAAGATTCCAAAAACTGAAATACATATGCTATTTTCCAGCCTGATGTATACGAAAATATATACGAGGTTAAATACATGTGTATGTATGCACAGGTATGACCGTATGAGCAATCACGAAAAAATGACACTGAAAAACTGTTAAGTTTAGTTTCAAAGGTATTGTATATATAAGTTTGTCATTATTTTTCAAAAACTTTGAAATGGAGTTGCATGTGTATGTTGACGTTGATAGCCAAAAAAGGCACATGCGAGTATGTCTATAAGTTTGTTTAATTACAAAAGGAACTAACCAAATAGCCCAAAACAACTTAGAGCGCGTTACAATATTTTTTAATAACTCATTTTGTAAACAGTTAATTAATTCCACATATTATGTCTCCTAAACAATGAAGATCTTACAAATTACAATCCAACATAAATAGGAAAAAAAAGAAAAAAAAAAAAAAAACAAGTTCAATTAACACTACAATTGGAAAACATCATATCAAGAAGGATGATCTACCTAATTAAATTTGTTACTTGTTAGTAGACCTAGTATTATCAAATCTTGGAACCGTTCTTGTTCTCGAAGCATTAGGATTAGCTCTAACATGACCCACCATTGAAACCTGAAGTGCTTCTTTTTCCTCTCCATCTCATCTGAACATTTGTTATTCAATTGCATGCATCATATGTTTCAGAATTTGATTCCACATTCCTTGCCGCACAGATATTCTTCAAAGCAAGATTAAGAGTGTGTACCACACAAGGTGTCCAATAAATGTGAGGATATATACATTCAATAATCTCTCCAGCCGCCTTACAGTTTGCTGCATTGTCAGTGATGATTTGCACAAGTTTTTGATGACCCACTTCATTTATAACTTTTTCATCAAATTAGAGATGAAGAACTTATCTTTCACTTCCCCACCACAATCCACAGCTTTCAAAAACAGAGGAGCATTTCCTGAAACACTAATAAATTAATTAGAGGTTTTCTTGTAGGATCACTCCAACCATCTGACACAATTGTCACCCATTTTTCATTCCATGTTGACTTAAGCGGTACTAATAAACTCTCAACATGGTTTCTTTCTTTTTGTAGCAAAGTCGTCCTCAACTTATTATAACCAGGAGGCACATAACCATCAATGTTATTGGCAGCAGCAAACTGATATGACCTATGATAATGTGGATTCCTTGCTAGATTAAAAGCCAAACCTCCGGTGTAAAACATTCTGGCGATTTCTTGATCCAACTGGTCTCTGGCTGCAATTCGAAATACTCTTTCAATAGGTGAAAAACTAGACTTCCTCTTCTTTAAAGCAGAACCTGTCTCACAAGGTAAAGACACTTCTTTTTGTCCAGACTCTTTTTTCCTCTTCTCAAACTCGCTTTCCAAACTTTGCATGTCAATCTTTCACTCATTTTTACTTTCTTACAAGCTAGGATTCCATGATTTTTTATTGCAAGAAAGTGAGCTTTAACTCTAGAATACAAACCTGACCGCTATTCACCACAAAAGTTACACTTGAATTTCCATGTTCCTCATGTTGCTCCTACTTTCTCTATTTTCTTCACATAACTCCACAATGGAGCTTCATCACTTTCAATTGTAGAATTAGTAGATTCATTACCAGCACTACTACTACCAATATTATCACTCGGTCCTTGAGAAAATTATAAGCAAACGAACACATGATTGTCAAAAAAAAAAGAAAAAACAAACGATCACACTCAATATTGCGTGGGTTGCTGATATTGTGGACACCGCTTAGCACCATGCCCTTAGACACCCATAGTTGACACTTGCCAAGATACGGTCGTGAGGGACGAAAACCACCACGAGAGGAATGAGAACCACCACGATATGACTGGCGAGAGAGATGTGTTGTGTTTGCGGTTGCAGGAACAGAGATGATGTTGTTTTCTCCTGCAGCTTTCAAGGCATTCTCCCGAACAATGAGTTTTTCATGGAGCTCATCAATGGAGATAGGTGTGATCACGTCCTTGAACCAGTTCCACAATGGCTTTGTAGTCTTCATTGAGACCGGTAGTGATGTAGTTCAGAATGTCTTCATGTGGTAAAGGTTTATCAAGCAAGGCGATCTGATCTGTTTTGTCAATAATACCACGCATGTAGTCATTGACAGACTTGTTACCTTTGACATTGTCCTTGAGTTGATCCATGATCTGACGGATGCGACCTCGTGAAGACTTCCCAAAGTGTTGGAGAGAATCTCCCAGATGTTGTGAGTGGTGTTGGCACGAGCAACAATTGACTGGATGGGAAGCGAGAGAGAACCAAGCAGGACACTGAAGAGAAGTTTGTCCTGTCGCTTCCACGCAGAAAAGTTAGGATTGACTTGGTTGGCAGCAGGAGCAGTGGTGATCGTTTATGATGGTGTGTTGTCCTCATCAGCAATAAAGCAGTGAAGCTCGTGTGCTTCAAGTAAGGAGCGGATTTGAAGGCGCTAGGTGAGGAAGTTGTTGGGTGTGAGCTTGGTGATGTTGCTCATGTTAAGAGAGATCAACGTTTTGTGGGGCTCAGTAACGTTGAAAACAGGGGCTGATTCAGAAGAGGTTGAGGAGGCGTCAGATGACATGATGAGAAATACGAGAGATTGGTTGAGAAGAACAAGGAGGAGGAAGAAGAAGGAGACGTAAGAAAGAAAAATTAGGTTTGGCTCAGTTGCTCTGATACCATGTAAAATATGATAACTAATAATTCTTATTGAACAAGGTGATCACATATTTATACAATAGGATGTTAGGATTGCTAAGCTAACATCACAATCCTAAGATATTCGAAGTTATCTTTACAAGATAAATACAAACTATAGATAAACACTATCTATACTAATAGTTAACAATAGAGAAGAAGCTCGAACTACCCATAATGGTCCTACTACTAGCCCACCACCTCTTGGACAAATTTTATGCATAACAAACGAAAAATAAATGAAACGGCCGACCCTTTTTTTTAAATAATAAATAATAAATATAATATATTAAAGTAAACTACAACTAGTGGTCCCATATCCACTAGCCACCTAACCACAAACACATCCAACAGCGAAAATAACCAACCAAATATCCAAATATAATCCAATAATAAAATATATCAATATTCAACATAATCAATAACCAAAACAACATGAATCATAGAACCACAATGTTTCTAATGACTCAACTCTAGCAACCTAGCAATGCCAGACAACATAAAATCCAAGTCCCTAGAACATCCTCCTCTTCATTGTCTTGATTCCACGATCACACTTTGCCTTTACCTGCACCACAAACACATATTGCAATGCATGAGTATTTTATAAACACTCAGTAAGGCAATCCTCCCATCTACTGGGATATACACACAAGCAATAGAGTATCTTTAACCATCAAACAACAAGCAATAAAAAACAATCGACAAACCAGGACAGTGCATCGACCGACGCCAACATGAATCGATCGACACACCAAGGGGTTGCATCGACCGACGCAGAAGCTGCATCGACCAACGCATGCTCGACCTCACACGAAAACCCTAGAGTTTTACGCGTCGTCCTCGCACTTGCATCGACCGACGCAAGCTATGCATCGACCGATGCAATGTCGAGCATCGTGTTTTCCCCGAAACTTCTCACCGGATCTTCGTTCCTGTAACCACAAAACTCGATCCCAAGCCACAAGAAAGCTTCCTAACGTCCATAACAACAATCTAACACGCCTAACAACACAAAACAAGCAGATTAAAGAGTTCTCTAGCTTAGATAAGCCATGGTCCTGCACTTACCTTTGCCACCGAAGAATCTGAACCTCTAACAACAAGAACAAGCTACTAAGAAGCTCCTACAACGATCCCAGCTACAGATCTCATCAAGAGACGCCACAAATCTCCAGAAATCACCAAGAACTCTCAATAACTTTTTCTCTCTTTTTGTTTCTCTCAAAAATGGCCACCACCCACAAATGAGACAAAACTCGCGTTAAGGGTTTTTCCTTCACCCAAAACGCAGTGTTTGACTTAAGTCAATACGCAGAGAAACAACCTTGCATCGACCGATGCAACATTTGCATCGACCGATGCAACTCCCAAACCGGGATTCTGGTTCACGGATGTTACAATTCTCCCCCACCAAACTAGATTCGTCCTCAAATCTCGAACAACCATCAGCCAAGGACTCATGTGCAACCGTCTCCACGGCCCGCACTCCTCCGACTGATCTACAGAAGGTCACCTCTAGGCGATAGACTCACG
This sequence comes from Camelina hispida, assembly GCA_023657505.1. NCBI lineage: Eukaryota > Viridiplantae > Streptophyta > Magnoliopsida > Brassicales > Brassicaceae > Camelina > Camelina hispida. Next base: position 6,965,079 of record CP094636.1, on the reverse strand, counting down.
CTCCAGGCGTCATTTGCTCTCGACTTTTGGACTTTCCTTTTTCTCATAGGCCTAAACCTTGAGTTTCATTGGCTCCTCATCAGACCTAAGTCTGCATGCCAATGTTGGCTCCTCATCGGGCCTAAACCCGCATGCCATAATATATAAGGAAAAAAAATCCAAACTCGTCTCTCGGGTCGTCACCCTACAGCGCGCCTCTGGACCGTCGTCCGAAGTCGATATACCAACCATACTCCAAAGTCACAAAGTCTCCGAATATGGCAGTACTAGGAGAACCGGAGTCCTCCAAGAGTCGCGAGCAAACGATTCTGAACACGTCTGAGTCTTATCCCTATCCAGGTTCCCTTCCCGTGGCTCGCGTAAAACATCTCAATGTCCTACCAACCACATATCCCCTCACTGGAATACCTCATGACCACACAAGGATCATATACATGCCACAAAGGCCGCCACTAAGGCCAAACAAAATGTCCTAAAGAGGACCGCCACCAAGGCCAAACAAAATGTCCTAAAGAGGACCGCCACCAAGGCCAAACAAATGTTCTAAAGAGGACCGCCACCAAGGCCAAACAAATGTCCTAAAGAGGACCGTCACAAAGACACTCTGGCTAAACAGCCCGCCACAAAGGCCATCTGTCCCGAAGGACTGTCACAAAGACCATCTGTCCCGAAGGACCGTCACAAAGACACTCTGGCTAAAAGCCCGCCACAAAGGCCATCTGTCCCGAAGGACCGTCACAAAGACACTCTGGCTAAAAAGCCCGCCACAAAGGCCGAACAAATGTCCTAAAGAGGACCGCCACCAAGGCCACACAAATGTCCTAAAGAGGACCGTCACAAAGACACTCTGGCTAAAAAGCCCGTCACCAAGACCACACAATGTCTAAAAAGACCGCCACACACGGGCACACTGACTCAAAAGTCCGCCACTAAGGCCACACACAAGCCCCTTCAAGGCTCTCCACCGCTAAAATGGACGATTTCTAACTCCCGTAAAACTTTCCATATTTAGTACTTTCCATTTTTGGAAAATTCTATTTCAGGAAAACTTTCCTCCAACACCCCGCCTCACGGAAACTTTGTACCCCGAACACCACCTCATCTTGTTACTGAGTCGCAAAAATACCACCCCAAGCGACCGAGTAACAAGAGAGATGGGCTGGAATACTCCATTCCCGCTCCAGCCACGGATTACAGATGGGACCAGGCTAAACAAGCTCAAGTCGCGGCTTGCTTCTCATACCACTTCTTGAACCTTGTTGTAATTTTTCTTACATCCCCCCCCCTCCCGGAGCCCAGGTATCCTTCATCTTTGCCTCAGGCTCCCAAGTCTGCTCCTCAACACCATCACAGTCCCACAGGACTCTCATCAAAGGAATCTTCTTCTTCCGAAGTTCCTTGATCCTCCTCTCGAGAACCCTCACTGGTCTCGCCTCCAATGTCATGTTAGGCTGAAGATCCTCAGGAATCTTAGCCAACACCTGCTCACCCTCACGGAGACACTTCCGCAACATAGACACATGGAAAACCTTATGGAATGCACGCATCACCTCAGGTAACTCCAGTCTATATGCCACTGGTCCAACCCGCTCAATCACTCTGAATGGACCCATATACCTCGGACTCAACTTAGTCTCTGACAATGACCTGTTAGGACCCCGCAACATGGCCATCTTGAGGTACACTCTGTCTCCTACCTGAAACTCAAGATCTCTCCTCCTCCTATCATCATAACTCCGCTGCCTATCCTGAGCCTCCTTCATGTTCAACTTTAGAACCTGAATCTTCTCTGAGGTCTCCTGAACAAAACTAGCACGAAACATGCTCCTCTCCCCCACCTGAGTCCAGCATAATGGTGTACGACATGGTCTCCCATACAAAGCCTCATAAGGAGCCATCTTAATACTCGCCTGATAGCTGTTGTTGTAAGCAAACTCTACCAGGTTCAGGTGATCTGCCCAATGGCCACCCCAATCCAACACACACATCCTCAGCAAATCCTCCAGCGTCTGGATCGTCCTCTCAGACTGCCCATCTGTCTGGGGAAGATAAGCTGTACTCATATGCACCTTAGTGCCCATCTCTGCCTGAAATGCCTTCCAGAACACCGAAGTGAACTTAGAATCTCTGTCAGACACAATGCTCGCTGGCACCCCATGCAATCTGACTATCTCCCTCACATACTTCTTAGCCAAGACCGCTGCTCCATCAGTCTTCTTAATGGCCAGAAAATGTGATGACTTAGTCAACCGGTCCACAATGACCCAAATAGCCTCGAAGGTCCGTGACACTGGCAATCCTACCACAAAATCCATGGTGATCATATCCCACTTCCACTCAGGAATGGGTAAACTCTTCAGTAAACCGCCAGGAACCTGATGCTCAGCCTTCATTAGCTGACACACATCACACCTCGAAACCCAACTAGCCACGTCCTTCTTCATCCCGACCCAATGATAGTACCTCTTGTGGTCACAGTACATCTTAGTCGCTCCTGGATGAATGGACAAATTGCTCACATGAGTCTCTCTCAGAATCTCCTGCCTCAACTCCTCATCCTTGGGCACACAAACCCGACCATGCACCAAGATAGTACCATTATCTGAGACCTGATACTCTGAATCCACATCCTTAGAGGCATTCACCAGCCCCAAATCCTTCTCCTGAGCCAACCGCACCCTACTTAGAAGATCTGCTCTATCTACTGCTTTCAAACCCAACGGTTCCTGTGAAACAGCACATAAGCTCAAAGCACTGATCTCCCCTACCAGAGACTCCATCTCCTGCTCCTGAGCCGAAGCCACCCTCTTCCGACTCAGAGCATCTGCAACCGTGTTAGCCTTACCAGGATGATAGGCTATCTCCAAATCATAATCCGCCACAAGCTCCATCCACCGCCTCTGTCTCAAATTCAACTCAGGCTGAGTGAATATATACTTCAGGCTCTTATGATCTGTGAACACCTGTACCTTTGCACCATAAAGATAAGATCTCCAAATCTTCAGGGCAAAAACTACAGCACCCATCTCCAAATCATGAGTAGGATAGTTGCCTTCATGCACCCGCAACTGCCGCGAAGCATAGGCAATCACCTTCCCATGCTGCATTAGAACACAACCCAAACCAACTCTAGATGCATCTGTATAAACCACATAGGGTTCTCCCTGCTCAGGCAAAGCCAACACTAGCGCAGTAGTCAACATCTCCTTTAGGCTTGCAAAGCCTTCCTCACACTCTTCTGACCAGACAAAAGGAACATCCTTCCCTGTGAACTTAGTCATAAGACGTGCTCTGCTTGCAAACCCCTGCAAAAATCTCCTGTAGTATCCTGCCAATCCAAGAAAACTCCTGATCTCTGTGGCATTCTGCGGTCTAGGCCACTCTCTGATAGCCTGAATCTTCTCTGGATCTACAGAAACCCCCTCTGCAGAAACAATGTGACCCAGAAAGCCCATCTCATGCTGCCAAAAACTGCACTTGCTCAACTTAGCAAACAACTTCTGCTCCCGCAGCTTCTCCATAACTGCCCTCAAATGCACTGCATGCTCTTCAGGACTCTTAGAATAAACCAGGATATCGTCGATGAAAATGATGACAGACACTTCCAGAAACTCCTGAAACACACTGTTCATCAATCTCATAAACGCTGCTAGCGCGTTAGTCAACCCGAAAGGCATCACCACAAACATATAGTGCCCATACCTCGTCCTGAACGCAGTCTTCCTCACATCTGCCTCATCTATCGGTATCTGATGATAACCCGACGCCAGATCTACCTTAGAGAACCAAATAGCACCCCTCAACTGATCCAACAACTCATCGATCCTAGGAAGAGGGTACTTGTTCTTCACAGTGACCCGGTTCAAACTCCGATAATCAATGCACAACCGGAAACTCCCATCCTTCTTCTTGACAAATAACACTGGCGCTCCCCACAATGATACACTAGGACAGATGAATCCCTTACTCAACAAATCCTCTAGCTGCTTCTTCAGCTCTGCCAAACAAACACTTAAGTATGCCGACATCAACTCGAAGCCACCTGAATGTCAACCCTCTTGTTCGTCCAAGAACCTCTAGTAACTTGTCTCTTAGGGAAAACTTCCACAAGATAGATTAATCCAAAATTAGCTTTCCGCTTAGCTATTCTCCACAACAAATCATCAATACGAGCGTAATAAAACAAACAAGTACCATACGTTCGCATATTCCGATTCACTGTATCAAATACTTTGCAGACCGCCAACTTAACCTACTTGGCTTGTTTTCCCCCAGCAAGCTTACCAAAACCTTAAATCTAGTAACCTTGTCCATTTCCAATGAACTTCATCCACCATCGTCGCAGCGATTAGTTTATCCTGCCATGAAGGCTTCTCTTGAATTTTATGTACCTGGCAACCATGCCCTTACCGGCTCATATCTGCTGCAGCTCTCCTTCCCGGGACTCCAGCACCACCGGCCACTCAATCCTGGCACATCAGCCACACATTCTTGACCACTCCGGTCATAAAACCCTGGCCCACCGGCCAACATAATCCTAAAATCCAAGATTAAACCATCATCACTCTCGAGGTCTACATTCAATCGGGTTGTTTATACTCACGTCCTAGGTATTGCTTACTCCCAAATCCACCATCCTTAGGTCGCAACCTTCGAGCAATACCGTCTCACTTTTGGAACACAATCCTCAAGATCTCGGTATTAGGGGAACTACTCATCCCCTCAGGGGAACATAATCCCCTTTGTCACTCTCGGAGCCCCCAGCCCCTCGAGCTATCGGTATTCAGGGGAATCACCATCCCCTTAGGAGCAACAATCCTCAACGACTATAAACATCTCTCGACACAAAGTACCTCCTGTGGTCTGAGTATAACATTGCAATGTTACACCTGCCAACTAAACTTCTAATATCAAACTGGATTAACCCCCAAACAGAGAAATATCTGCTCCAACTGCATATGTCCACCTATCCGCCTCTCTAGGTCTGATACCTCTTGAGAATAATCTCATACCGGTCATATACAACCGCTCCATCCTCTTAACATAAGGTGGAAAGTCCTCAACATCCGCAGCCCTCAGCTGCACCCACCACATGCGGCACAACTGGAGCCTACACTGGTACCCCTCTCGGTAACCGCTCCAACAGCACGCCAACAGATCCGCTAAGCGATCATCTCGACCCTGGGCTCCACCTACTGCAAACCCACACCTGGGCTCCCAGCACCCCCGGCACGCTCACCGGCTAACCCCCTCTGGTCCCTCCTGATACGCTTGCGACCCTCTGACGTACCTCATCGTGGAACTCTGGACCACACACTCGCTGGCCTCGGGACCCGCCCGACAATGACCATGACCACGTCCCCATCCACGACCAACAACTCAAACACCTTAACCACTGATCTTCCAAGAACAGAGGCTAACAAGCATAAAACAAAACAATACCACACAAAGAAACATAACAATAACTCACCGTGGAATCTCATTGAAGGCTCGAAGAGGATGTTCTAGGACTCCATGCCACACACAATTGACTAACTCACATAATCAATCAAAGCATGCAATCCAAAACATCACAACTGAAACCTAGCGAACCCAAACCTAGAACCGTAAGGGCTCTGATACCAAAATGAAACGGCCGACCCTTTTTTAAAAAAATAATAAATAGTAAATATAATATAATAAAGTAAACTACAACTACTGGTCCTATACCCACTAGCCACCTAACCACAAACACATCCAACAGTGGAAATAACCAACCAAATATCCAAATATAATCCAATACTAAAATATATCAATATTCAACATAATCAATAACCAAAACAACATGAATCATAGAACCAGCAACCTAGCAATGTTTCTAATGACTCAACTCTAGCAACCTAGCAATGCCAACATAAAATCCGAGTCCCTAGAACATCCTCCTCTTCATTGCCTTGATTCCACGATCACACTTTGCCTTTACCTGCACCACAAACACATATTGCAATGCATTAGTATTTTATAAACACTCAGTAAGGCAATCCTCCCATCTATTGGGCTATACACACAAGCAATAGGCTATCTTTAACCATCAAACAACAAGCAATAAACAACAATCGACAAACCAGGACAGTGCATCGACCGACGCCAACATGCATCGATCGACACACCAAGGGGTTGCATCGACCGACGCAGAAGCTGCATCGACCGATGCAAGTGTAACTTGCATCGACCGACACCCAATCTGCATCGACCGACGCATGCTCGACCTCACACGAAAACCCTAGAGTTTTACGCGCCGTCCTCGCACTTGCATCGACCAACACAAGCTATGCATCGACCGATGCAATGTCGAGCATCGTGTTTTCCCAGAAGCTTCTCGCCGGATCTTCGTTCCTGTAACCACAAAACTCGATCCCAAGCCACAAGAAAGCTTCCTAACGTCCATAACAACAATCTAACACGCCTAACAACACAAAACAAGCAGATTAAAGAGTTCTCTAGCTTAGATAAGCCATGGTCCTGCACTTACCTTTGCCACCGAAGAATCTGAACCTCTAACAACAAGAACAAGTTCCTAGGAAGCTCCTACAACGATCCCAGCTACAGATCTCACCAAGAATCGCCACAAATCTCCAGAAATCACCAAGAACTCTCAATACCTTTTTCTCTCTTTTCGTTTCTCTCAAAAACGGCCACCACCCACAAATGAGACAAAACTCGCGTTAAGGGTTTTTCCTTCACCCAAAACGCAGCGTTTGACTTAAGTCAATACGCAGAGAAACAACCTTTCATCGACCGATGCAACATTTGCATCGACCGATGCAACTCCCAAACCGAGATTTTGGTTCACGGATGTTACAATAAAAATATTGGCTTCCATCAAGTAAAATAAAATAAAATAAAAAGTAAACAAATTATCTAAAATTTAAATTGATTCTTAAAACAAACATAATTTCTTTTTTTGTACATACTATATGGGCTATGCTGGACAAATCGTAAGTGCATATCATTTTAACACAAAACTAGATTAACATCCGTGCTAGAGCACGGGTGAAATTCATTTTATTTATATTATATTTTTTATATAAAATATAATTTATGTTATTGTTTTTAAAAGTTTTTTTGGATAAAACATTATGCAATAAAATCATATGCTAAATATGAAGGCTTGAAAAAAAACACTTATTTTGTAAGTTTTATATTGTTAATGATTCTAGATAAGTACCTGTGCTATAACACTGGTTAAATTTTATTTCGTAATCTATCTTGTAACTTGTAACCCACTATTTAACTTGTAACCAATCAATCTATCAATTTTGTAATCTATCTTTGGTTAACGTTGTGGCCTATTAATAAAATCTGTGGAAAATAAATTTGTAATACAGTAGAGCCTCTATAAATCAATACTCGATTAATTAATAATCTCGATAAATTAATAAATTTCTTCGGTCTCAAGTTGGGACTAGTGTAATTTTGGACACTATTCGATAATATAATAAAATAATATTTTTTTGAAACTCCTTTGTAAATATATGGTCCCATAAATAATATAAATTAATAATTATATAAAAGTATTTTAAATATATGTATATATCTATACATTAATTTTTATTAGAGTTCATTTTTAATATTTTTACTATATAAAAAGTTTTGAGTGCTATCTTCAAAACATGACAATTGTGTTGGACATAATTTTATCATCATAAATAAGTAAATATAATTTATTTAGTCAATGCATATTTTGCTGGACAAAGTCAACATAAATATGAATTTATCTTGTAAAAGGAGAATCTTCTTGATTGGTTCAATGATCTGAGATTCTTGCGACTGGTTCTATCAAGAGATCGAGAATCTCGCGACTGACTCTATCGAGAGACCGAGAATCTCGCGACTAACTTCGTCAATAGATCGAAAGTCATGCGACTGAATCCGTTACTGGACCAAGAGTCTAACGACCGACATTGTTAATGGGCCAAGAGCCTCATGACCGACCTTATTATGGATAGGGTCGGCAAACCCCAAGACATATCCTAATGGATTAGGGCAAAGGGATCTCGATATAAAAGGAGAGCGGCCTCCACAAGAGACATCATCGAGGACAAAGCAAGAGACTTAAAACACAAGACACACGACTCAACTCTAGAACGCATCTAGGGTTTATAGATTGATTCGCTGTGTCTTGAATTCTTGTACTTGAGCTCAAGACTTTGATTAATAAAAGCAACTATTCAACATCTGTTTCTTGTTTCCGTAGTCTTTAAACGAATCAATTAATTTTGCCCAAACAAATTGTTATTTTCATTGTAATTGATTTTATAAAAATATTAGTTATACAAAATAAATCTTATTTTTAATATTTTTTACCAAATTAGGAAAATCTCTCTTAATTATTAATTTATCAATAAATTAAAACCTCTATAAATTAATAAAATTTCATGGTCCCGACTTTATTAATTTATAGAGGTTTTACTGTATTGTGTAAAGATCTTTGGAAACAAAGTGATATATGACTAAAATCTTCCAAAAATACAGTTTGGAATATCTATGATTTTATTTGTTACCATTAGTATATCAATTATCAATTTGGAATATTCATAATATTTAGCTGTAACCATTAATATTAGTATATGGATTAATCTATAACATATCTATAACCTATTTGTAACCATTTGTAACATTTATTAGAAATATAAAGTCTACAAAAACTATGTTGTGTACTTCCCTTTTATTAAGAAGGGGATCAATTTGTACAATGTGTTAATATTTTAAAATTCAAAATGCCCGATAAGACCCAAATTTAAATAGATAAAAATGACTAGGTCTGGGCATTCGGATATCGGTTCGGATTAGGTTCGGATATTTTGAATTTTGGATTTTTTGGATATTTGCTCTAACATCCAGTCGGGTACTTAAAAAATTTGGATCGGTTTCGATTCGAATAATTTTGATTTTGGATCGGTTCGGATATATTGTCGATGATCAAAATTAAATAAATTTACTAGATAAGGTTTTATTCGGATATTTTTTAATCCGATTGTATCCAAAGAACCACACAAACCGAGTATGTGAAAAAAAAATAAGAATGACACAAATAACAAATTTAAAATTCAAACTACCATAAAACTATATCAATACATAAATGTGTGACGTACTAACATCCAAAATGAGACACAAGACCGTGTCAATGAAAAAAGTCAAAACCAAAGTATACCATAACGTAGATATATGAGTATATCTACGATTCATGTATATCGTATATAGTTAGGCTGTATATTTATATCTAGGATTCATGTATTATCGTATATAGTTATGTATACATCTATCTTTATAAAGATGTTTCTTATATTTTCGAGTATATTTGGAAATCTATTGGATATTGGTTTTGATCGGATATAATCCGATATCCAAAAGAAATGAAAACAAAAATCGATCGGTTATTTCTTCAATATCAGTTTGGTTTTAATCCGATTTTTCCGTTCGAATTCGGTTCGGATTTTTGTATTCAGATTTTATGCCCAGACATTTTAAATGACCTTAACAAATAGAGCACCCTCCAGAATTAATAAATTATTTTTAATCAAATTTAAAATATCACAATAAATAAACAAATTCAGGAAAAATAACAAACATAACTAGTAACAAAATGTTTACCTTAATTTGTAACCGGTCACACTTGCCTTTAATTTAAAGCTTTTAATCTAAAAATAACAAAACATACGTCCAAACGAAACCAAAAATATTTGAAATACGAGTAATATATGATAACAACAATGACACAAAAAAAATAACCCAAAGTATAAAATTAGAATATAATATGGAAAAAATACAATCAAAGTATGACCAAACAAATACAAAACAAATGTACATAGAATAATAAATTTTTAAAATATAAAATCAAATAGAGAAACTTAAAAAAAACAAAAATCATAGAAAATAATATGCAGATCTCCTCTATAGTCTTAAGTTCCGTGTAGATAAAAAAAAATTAAGAAGTTGTAATAAATTAACATGGTCAATTCAATAAAATATCATTGGTTAATGTTAGGCTGTAGTGAACTTTTTACTGGATCTGAGTTATGTTTTTTTTGGGCTTTTAATGTAATCACTAACTAATAAGAGGCTGTAAGTTTTTTAAATGATAACTTTTTTGCAATTTTTTTTAAAAAATTTAGTCATACAGTTATAGTAAATGTGGATAATGATGATATCATTAGCTGTATATTTGCTGCGTTTTTTTTTTTTTTTTTTTTTTTTTGAATGAATGTGAAATTATATTCAAAACAAAAAAACCTTTGTACAATAGTTGCGTCCTTGTTTTGAAATTGCTTAAAACATTAAAACAAAAGGGACCTATTTGAGTAAACTATCTTGTGTGGAACCAAAGAAGTAGCCCGTCCTTTAGCTTGTCAGGGCGATGCTGCTGGACAGAGATAACTTTATTCCGGAGGAGACGGTCAAGAACTCGAACGAGCTGAGACGCTGTGCGTGGTTGTTCTCCATGACGCCGCTTGTTACGCTCGCACCAGATGGTGTGGACCGCAGCCTGGAAGACAAGTCGAAGAAGATATCGAGTTGTCCCGCGAAACGTAGATGCAGCCAGGAGAGAAAGAATCTGCGGAAAACCATTGGTGTAGTGGTGCTGCAGGAGATTACAGGCTAACACTGACCAGACCTGAGAGGTGAAAACACAACCAAAAAACAAATGTTCTAGCGTTTCCACTGGAGCTTGGCAAAAAACACAAGCTGGATTTACCCCTCTGTTCCAAGAGATCATACGAGCACCCGTTGTAAGTCTGTTCCGTGCTGCGAGCCAGAGTAGAAAAGAGTATTTGGGGATAGAATCAGAAAACCATATTGCTCTAGACCAAGCGACTTGTGGTTTAGCTTGACGCAGTTGCTTCCAAGTGTCTGATGAAGAGAAAGTGGGCCGGAACTCAGCACTGGAATGCCGCCACAACACCACGTCTACCGCAAGGGAAGGTCCTCTGCGACGGAGTGTATATTTGCTGCGTTAAAGATTCCAATGTGTGATATTTTTTTATATACGTAAATCTCTAAAAAGGATAGAAATCCAGAAGTTGATCCCAATAAAATAATGGTTTGACTGTTTTATATTGACAACCACAAAATAAATAACACAGTTGCTAATTATTAAAAATGAGTTTTATTCACTGTTTCTATCTAATCTATTTCAATAATAAGGTTTTTTCAAAGTAATATTTACAGTAACGTATTAAATAAAACAAAATAGTCAAACCTTAGGCTTCGTCCTTTGACAACAAAAATCACAGAATAATAATTTACTTAATTCAAAAATAATTAAATTTTATTTCCAGAAATATCAAATTAGTCAAAACTTTAAATTATAGAAATATTTTTTAACAAAATATAACAATGACTGTCAACATATTCCAGTGAAATAAAGAATAATTCAAAATTTTATAATGTCGTTTCATATCAATTACTGTGTAGCTTTTGTTGTAGGAAATACATAATACTAACTTAATAACTGAGTTAAAGAAAAATAAATCTAATTTCATATAGATATATATGACACATTTATAACTAACTGTGTCTGTGAAAAAATGGTAATTCAAAAAATAACTTAAAAGAAAAGAACTTTCAAGAAATCTTATCACAAATTCCTGAAAAAAAATACATGTATGCATGTTAAATAGTTAAAAGGTCTTTAGCAAAATGTATTTACTCTTTAGCAATTATGTGTTTCCTTTTGAGCAAAATATGTTTCCTTTTTTAAAAGAAACTTCAGCAAAATGTTGAATAACTCTTACTATAAAACCAGTGTCTCTCTCCATCAGAAAAAACTATCATTTTTTGTCTTAAATCAAAACTGACCCTCTCTATCTCTCTCTCTCGTTTTCTCCCCGTTTCCAAAGCTTTCATCTTATCATGTCATCGGAAGAACAGAATCGCACAGCAACGGAAGACGAAGAACTCATCAAAGATTGCAAGTTTCTTCTAAAAAATGGAGCTTATAAAGAAGTTCGAGATGCCATTAAGAAGATACAGCCACTAAGAAGTGAACTGCCAGACGAGCTTGAGAGGGCGAGAGCAATTGCCGACGTTCTTTACGCCTCAGAGAACCCGCTTCCAGATGGGTCAAAAGATTTATACGGCATGGTTAGAATGACACAACCTGGACCGCTTTTGGTAAAACACTTTGAGAATCTAATGCATCTCCTGAGCTCCACACATAACCGGTTGCCGTTTTGCCACCAAGCTAGTTTTTAAGCTTGGTCGGAGCTGTGTAGTCAAACCACTAAGGACGGGGAAAACATTGATCAAACCCAAGAAAGTGTCCTTGGAGACGTCGATGTAGGCGGCATCCAAATCGGTGATGGGGACAACCTTGACCAACTGCAAGGATATGTCCTTGGAGACGTCGATGTTGGCGGTAGCCAAAACGGTGGTGGCCAAGAAAATGTCCTTGGAGACATGGATGGAGGCGGCAGCCTAATCGCTGATGGCCAAGGAAATGTCCTTGGAGACATCGATGTAGGTGGCAGCCAAATCGGTAACGGATCTGTCGGTGACATAACCGATGGTGGTGGTCTATGCGGAGAGCATAACAAAGATGGAGTGAACAAAAGAAAACCAGAGACGGATAGTCTCATTTGTTCTGATTTGCCTGCACCAGATAACTTGGAAGGGTTTGAGGCAATGAATGTGGATCCCTTGCCGCTGCCGGAGAAACCAAAGGCTCCGCACGATCAAGCTCCATCAGAAGATGGTTTCTTCTGTCCCCAAGAAACCATACATTGGTCCTGCAACTGTCAATGATGTTATAATAATATCTAATGAGGAGGAGGAGGACAAGCACGGCGAAATGGATATATCACTGGCTGTTACAGCGAGAGTGTCCATGGAGAATGGGATTAAAGTGAAAAAAGATTCCATTGAAAAAGAAATCAACATAAGTACAAGATGCTATTCCTACTTGCTCAAGAAGAAGACTATGCTCAAGCTATTCAGTTTCGTGTTTCATTAGATTAATATCCTAAATTTTTCTTTTCTTTCTTAATGATAAAAACTGAGTTTGTAATTTTATTTTTGATTAATGTTGTTCATCTTCTGCTTTTAAGTTTTAATCAGCCATTTTGTTGTAATTTAGGGAGTTTAGGAAGTAAATCTCTTGTGTTATTGATCATAGGAATCGAGGTTACAATATATATAGTGTTACAAGTCTCAAAGCTAAAACCGACATAACTAAGGAATGGCCGAATGGGCTTCGACCGATGGGCCGTAAACACTCGACTAAGTATGGTCGAGTGGACCGTGTATGGATGGACTGATAATGGGCCGTTGGATAGAGTCCACCAAGTGTTTTACAACACTCCCCCTTGGACGATACAATCGTGCCTATGCGAGAAAGGGATCGATGCAATGTGCTTAGGGGATGCTGCCTCATTAAAACCTTACCAGGAAAACCCATTGGGACAAAACCTTAGTGAAGGAAAAAGAGTACAGCACACATTGCTCCCCCTGTTCCAAGCATCACTCTAAGTCCTTAAGTCTCCGCATTCCAATCTGGTGCGTGAGCTTCTTGAACGTTGTAGTCGGTAATGCCTTGGTGAAGAGATCGGCTGAGTTGTTACATGACTGAACTTGTACCACTTGAACTTCTCCGGCCTTTTGTAGTTCATGTGTGTAGAAGAACTTCGGCAGGATATGCTTCGTCCGATCTCCCTTTATGTAACCGTCTTTGAGTTGTGCGATGTAGGCTGCATTGTCTTCATAGATGATTGTTGCTGATTTGTCTTCGTTCATGCCACTGTCTGTCCGAATGTGCTGGGTCATTGACCGCAACCAAACACACTCACGGCTGGCTTCATGCATGGCTAGGATCTCCGCGTGATTTGAGGATGTGGCTACTAGAGTCTGCTTCATAGAACGCCAGGAGATTGCTGTACCACCGTGCGTAAACACATAACCTGTTTGTGACTTACCAGTGTGTGGATCGGACAGATAACCTGCATCAGCAAAACCAACTAAACCTTCTTTGTTATGGTTAGTGTAAAATAAACCAAAGTTTGTCGTTCCTTGTAGGTAACGCAGAACATGTTTTATACCATTCCAGTGCCTCTTAGTCGGACAAGAACTGTATCTTGCCAGAAGGTTTACTGCGAAGCATATGTCAGGTCTAGTGTGGCTAGCCAAGAACATTAATGCTCCTATAGCACTGAGGTAAGGCACTTCAGGACCAAGAATTGCTTCATTGTCCTTCTTAGGAGCAAATGGATCTTTATCCACTTTTACACTTCTCACAACCATTGGGCTAGTCAATGAGTGAGCTTGCTCCATATTAAATCTCTTGAGTACCTTTTCTGTGTATGCCTTTTGATGCACAAGGATCCCATTGTTTATGTACTCAAGCTGCAACCCCAAACAGAATTTTGTCTTGCCTAGGTCTTTCATCTCAAACTCTTTCTTGAGATATTCTACAGTTTGGGCGATTTCCCAGAGGTTCCAAGGATGTTTAAATCATCCACATATACTGCTATTATCACAAATCCCTTATTCGCGAATTTCTTTATGAATATACAGGGACTGATCGGGTCATTCCTATAACCTTCTTTGGCCAAATATTCACTTAGCCGGTTATACCACATTCGACCACTCTGTCTCAGTCCATAAAGCGATTTGTCTAGCCTTATGCAGTATTGGTCTCTAGAACCCTTCTTATCTTTGAGTTCTATACCCTCTGGTAATCTCATGTAAATTTTACTATCCAGTGGACCGTATAGATATGCAGTTACAACATCCATTAACCGCAAGTCTAAACTTTCTCTTATGGCCAGACTTATTAGATATCTAAAAGTCGTTGCATCCATCACAGGGGAGTATGTCTCCTCATAATCTATGCCAGGTCTTTGAGAGAATCCTTGTGCTACGAGCCTTGCCTTGTATCTGACAATCTCGTTTCTCTCATTTCTCTTTCTTACAAAGACCCATTTGTGTCCTACTGGTTTAATTTCTGGTGTTATCCTTAAGGTCGGACCAAACACACTTCTCTTCTTTAAAGAGTTTAGCTCCACATCAATGGCTTCTTTCCATTTAAGTCAATCTTTGCTTTGTGTACACTCTAGTATAGATGTGGGCTCATGATCCTCATTTATTTCAAGTGCTACCTTGTATGCAAATATATCATCAATGTCGACATCTTTTCGGTTCCATTGTGTTCCAGACATAATATAATTTATCGAGATCTCATTGTTGTCAATTCCTTCAGGCTCTTGAGGTTCAGCGTCCTGAGTCTCATTTGTTGCCTTAGGAATTTCTGTGACAACGTCTGGCTTTTCTGTAATTCCCATAGCCTCGGTCTGTTTTGCACTTTTTGTTTTCCGAGGATTCTTATCTTTGGAACCTAGAGGTCTACCCCGTTTCAAACGTGGCGTAGACTCTGTAGCAACTTGATTATTGTGTTCCTTGTGAAAATCAATACGTACAGGTGCATTGCAAGCTGGTATGTACGATTTTGTTACTCTTTTCGGGTCAGCAAAGGAATCTGGCAATTGATTAGCTAGCTGCTGAAGATGTATAATCTTCTGAACTTCTGCATCACATGCTATAGTTCGAGGATCTTGCCATTCTAAGGATGTTTGATTCCATGTCAATTCTTTGCTCAGCTTGCTTGTCTTTCCACCTAGCATAGGGAATTCGGACTCAATAAATTGACAGTCCGCGTATCTGGCCTTGAACAGGTCTCCTGTCAGTGGCTCGAGATACCTTATTATGGTGGGAGACTCATACCCCACATATATTCCCATTCTCCTCTGTGGTCCCATCTTTGTTCTCTGTGGTGGAGCAATTGGTATATAAACGGCACAACCAAATGTCTTAAGATGGGATAAGTCTGGCTCTTGACCCGATAGGAGTTGGGATGGGGAATATTTGTGTTCACTAGATGGCCTGATGTGTATGAGTTCTGCTGCATGTAAGACTGCGTGTCCCCAAGCCGACACAGGAAGCTTCGATCTCATTAACAATGGTCGAGCTATCAATTGTATTTGTTTAATGAAGGATTCAGCTAATCCGTTTTGTGTGTGTACATGTGCCACAGGATGTTCCACACTCACCCCCATGGACATACAGTAATCATTAAACGCTTGGGATGTAAATTCACCAGCATTATCTAGACGTATAGTCTTAAGTGGAAAGTCCGGAAAATGTGCTCTTAATCGAATGATTTGAGCTAAGAGCTTAGCAAATACTAAGTTTCTCGTGGATAACAAGCATACGTGGGACCATCTGGTTGATGCATCTATCATCACCATGAAATATCGAAATGTCCCACTTGGTGGGTGTATTGGCCCACATATGTCACCTTGTATCCTTTCCAGAAAATGCAAAGTCTCTTTTGTGACTTTTACTGATGATGGTCTTACAATAAGTTTCCCTTGTGCACATGCCACACATGTGAGATTCTTAGGGAGAACTTTTCTTTCTTTAAGGTTGTGCCCTTTTGAACTCTTTATGAGTTTACGCATCATGTTTGTTCCCGGATGGCCAAGCCGGTCATGCCATAGAGTGAAACTCTCTTTATACATTTTGTGCTTAGCCATGTTGGCTTCTATCATGTTAATTTTCGCATGGTATAGACCAGAGGCTAGGGCAGGTATAGTCTCTAGGATCTTCTTTTGTCCTTTCACATTTTCTGTAATGTAGAGGAACTCTTTAGATCCTTCACCCTTGGTTTCAATATGATAACCATTAGACCTTATGTCTTTAAAGCTCAATAAGCTTCTCTTAGAGCTGGGTGAATATAAAGCATCACATAACTCAATATGGGTTCCGTTAGGTAACAGTATGTGTGCTTGGCCGTAGCCTTCTATTAGGTTTGCTATACCCGCAATTGTATTAACATTTGCACTTTTCATTTTAAGATTTATGAAATATCTTTTATCTTTAAGTATGGTGTGGCTAGAGCCACTATCCACTACTAATTCACTCATGTCCTCGGCCATGTCTATAAAATAGGACAAGAATTTCGGATTTTAATAACTTATAAAATAAAATCCATTGAATTTAAATCAAAGCAATTATCCATTACATTAAAAGGAAATTTAAATCATAAAAGCATAGAAAATAAACCAAAATAAATTCGAAATTTATTCAATATCTTTGAGGCAGTCGGAAGTCTCATGTCCTAGCAAATCATCATTCTCATGATCGAAGTCTCCTTCATCATCGATGTGTACATAGTTTGCTTCTGGATTTTTCTTCTTTAGAGCAGATTTGGTCTTAGTGTGTGGTTTAGAAGGACCTACGGCCCTTGCCACCACATCCGCGGCCCCTACTGCTAGCATAGCCTTGTTGATCACCATGTCCTCTGCCACCACGGCCATGGCCGTAGTGTCTTTTTCTATGGACATGATTGGTCTCGGTAGGCTGCTGAGGCTCTCTTGCTCGTACAAATAAGAGTAGAGGCTTGCATATGTTGGAAAGCATCTTTCACGGATTTTCTGCTGTAGCAGTATGTCATTCTCGTGAAAGGTTGAGAGTGTCTTCTCTATCAAGTCCTCATCAGTAACCTCTTCACCACATAGCCTTAGGAGTAAAGCAATCCTAAAAAGCTCAGAGTTATACTCCTCCATGGATTTGTAATCCAGGATCCTTAGGCTTCTCCAATCCTCTTGAGCCTTTGGTAGGAACACCATCTGTTGGTGTTCATATCTGCTTTTCAGCTCTGTCCAAAGTTCAAGAGGATCTTCAATGGTCAGATACTGCTTCTTGAGGTCTATATCTATGTGACGACGTATGTAAAAACATGTCGCACACTTGTCCTCTTCAGAACACTTGTTGTTACTCTCAATGCATCTTTGAAGATCTTTTGCTTCCAAGTAGGTCATGGTGTCCCATGCCCAATGCAAGTAGTTGTCGCCAGAAGCATGCAGGACTGGATAGTCAAGGCTCTTGAGATTAGCCATCTGCATAAATATAGACAACCGATGGTTAGCATGCGGTATTTGAGACCGAACCATGCAACAAGTAATTTTCAGGTCATGCGGTATTTGAGACCGAACCATGCCTTAGGTCATGCGGTATTTGAGACCGAAACATGCCTTGCCTCTTATAGATTTTCGGTTTAAATTCATGCATGCAAGACAACAAAACTAAATAGCTAAATGCATGCAACAATTTCCTTATTCCTAGATAGGATTTCCTTATCTTATAATTTCCTATTTGATTTAGGACTAAATATTTTTGATTTTAAGGAATTTGGATAATTACTATTTAATTAGGAACTTATCCTAACTAATATTTTAATTTCCGATTTAAAGTTTTAAATTATGGAAACTTAACATAAGTTTTATTTAATCGGATTAATTTAGGATAATTACTATAATTTTAATTTGGAAATTATCCTAGAACAACTCTAAAATTTTCGAGTTTATGAATTTAGGATCTAGAAATTTTTCTTCTTGAATTTCTCAAGAACAGTTTAAACAATCCTAAAATTTTAATTCATGCTATCGAAATCTTAAACATGGTCCGATTTTAATTGTTATGCATGAATGATCCAAGTTTTAATTTCCTAGAACAATCTGTTTTAATTTGATTCTTATGAATCTAAATCAGTTCTAGGTTCTTATGCAACAATCAAGCAACAATCAATCAAATTTCAAGCTTGATATTATTTGTGCAATTTAACAAACAATCTAACAACCTAAGCAATCCGATTATTAAGTCTTAGGATTTTAGAGAATTTAAATTTTGTTAGATTGTGTACTTGGATGTTTTAGGGTTCTTTAGCTTTAAGTCCAAATTCGAGTTATAGGGTTTTAAGGATGTTTAGATTTTGTTTACCTTCACCGATTTGGATTCTGGCTGGTATGGACCGGGAGCTAAAGACCTCGGTAATTCTTAACCACGAACCACGAACAGCTTTCCCACGAACAGCTCCTTGCTTCCCAACGAACAGCTCCACGAACTCACCCCCGATCGACGAACCACGAACAGCGAACCTCGACCAAGCTGTCGAGAGAACTTTGATCACAAGCTAAGGATTGCTTGTGAACAAGAGGATCTTCGAACAGGAAGGATTTGGTCTCGGATGGAAGTAAGAACAGAAGTCGGTTTAGGGTTTTAGGGAAGAAGAGATTTTAGGCGACTGCTTTAGGGTTTAGGGATAGAGGCTATCGTGCTGATAACGTGTTGTAATTTAGGGAGTTTAGGAAGTAAATCTCTTGTGTTATTGATCATAGGAATCGAGGTTACAATATATATAGTGTTACAAGTCTCAAAGCTAAAACCGACATAACTAAGGAATGGCCGAATGGGCTTCGACCGATGGGCCGTAAACACTCGACTAAGTATGGTCGAGTGGACCGTGTATGGATGGACTGATAATGGGCCGGTTGGATAGAGTCCACCAAGTGTTTTACAACACATTTTAGTATTACATGTTCTCAGCCACAAAGTCAAAAAAAAAAAAAAGAACGGGAGCGTATCAGCATAATATGATTAGGGTTTTGCAGATTCACTAACACAAAAGGAATATAAAATGTGTTAATTTTGGGCCTCTGCCAAGAATCCTCAGGGCCAGATCCAGAATTAATTAAACGTGAAATTATTACAGTTGGGTTTAACTGGCCCATCTTTATTACATGCAAAATGGAAATCGAGAGATGGTTAGGGTTTGCATATAGCTTGGTACTCAATAAAAGATTGAGCTGTATCTTTTTAACTTAGTTCCCCAACGAATACAATCACGGATTAGCGCATAATGCAAACCTTAACTGATAATGGAAGTGTATGGGAGAAGGTTCCCCAACGAGAATGTAACCTCACGGAGGGAACTCGACCGATATTTAAATCTCGATGTCAAGAATGTAATAGGCACGGCCCTGTATAGAGTTATGTGGATATTTTGAATAATGAATCAGTTTCAGTTTGGTTTGAATAATGAAATTGATTCATTATTTCTTACCCATAGGCACGGCCCTGCATAGAGTTATGTGGATATTTTTCTTTTGTTTATTGCTTGGTTTGAATAATGAATCAATTTCAGTTTCACCATAATTTGTTATCTTGGTTAATCGAAAAAACTGATGTTGAATGTATATTTTTATTCCATTTATCAAAGAATTCAGGTTTTCTCTTCAATTTGGTTATCCGTTCTTTGTAGTTCATGAACTTCATGCTGGTCGAACATGTATACGGGCCCCACGAGCAACCAAATACAGTAACTATCCATTAAACATACGTGAGATAGCTAGAATCTGAAAAAAAAAAAACTGTATGATTATATATTCAGTATACAAGGTCTCAAACTGTCACATGATGAGTATGTACGGGACGGGCCACACAATAACTCAAAAAGAAGGAGCAAACCAAGTAGCTCAAAACAACTTAAAGCGCGTTACAATAACTCATTTTGTAAACAGTTAATTAATTCCACATATCATGTCTCCTAAATAATGAAGATCTTAGACCATCTTTACTCTAGAACGGATAAAAGATACTCAGACCATCATTACTGCAGTAACGATGTCATCGTTACTTAAAAAAAAAAAAATTATTTTAATCATATATATATATTTATATTTTTGTTAGTGGTAACCACTAGAAATAAGACATGTGGCTATTTGTAAAGAGTATCGATTCTTCAGCAAGTAACTGAAGCACCGATTCTTCTCTCTTTTTCCTTTCTCTTATTATTATATATTATTTCTAAAGCAATCCTTGTTCTGAGTAACTCCAGTAATAATGCTCTCAGAAAACAAAAAACAAAAAAAATTATTATACATATTCTTTTATTTATTTATTTATTAATATATGTCCACTGACTAACTGACACATGTCACTTTAGTCTGAGAACTCGTTTTTTCAGATTCTTCCCCAAGTACCGATTTCTCTTGTTTTTTCCTCTCTCTCTTACTTTTGTTATTTTTTTAATAAGAGTAATTGCAAGAGTAACCCTCACTAATGATGCTCTTACAAGTTTTACAATCCAACATATATAAAAAAAAAAAAAAAAAAAAAAAAACAAGTTCAATTAACACTACAATTGGAAAACATCATATCAAGAAGGACGATCTACCTAATCAAGTTTTTTGTTACTTGTTAGTAGACCTAGTATTATCAAATCTTGGAACCTTTCTTTTTTTTTTTTCTTTTTTTTGGAACCGTTCTTGTTCTCGAAGCATTAGGATTAGCTCTAACATTAACATGACCCACCATTGAGACCTGAAGTGCTTCTTCTTCATAAGCTCTCCTCTCCATCTCCTCTCTCATCGCTTTCCTCTTCCCTTTCACTACCATCGCCACCACCAATAACCCTAACAGAAACGCTCCAATTATTGACCCAATCACACTCCCCACCGCCACTTTCCACCGGCTCAATCTCCCTCCGCCACCTTCATTCACGGCAGGAGACGACGGTGCCACGGCATCACCACCACTTTCGTGAGCTCTAGTCACGAGCACGTAGTGGCCTTGTCTTGTTCCCAAGCAAACGTAGGCTGAAACTTGCTCTCTAAACGTTATGTTACCGTTACTTGTGAAGCAAGCACACGATAGAGATGAGTTCTGTTTCGTGTTAGGTTTAGAGTCACCGCTTGCCTTGCTGCTCAAGAATTTGATCAAAATAGGGTTTTGCTCCGTTCCCATTACGTTTATCTCATAAGGGTTCATAATTGTTTCATGCCCTTTATTTTATTTTTCGTATAAACAGTGTTAGCAGAGTTTATGAATCTTAGAGAAAACTTGGGTGAGAAAATAAAACAATCTCTTGATTTCACTGCATGGCTGTTTCATTAAGTTGGTCTCTGCTGCAAAGTTCCATAATGTTGGCATTAGTTCTCATAAAGAAGTACACACGTGGGGATTTGGAAGGGGTGGCCGCTTGGACATCCTGAATTTGATATTCACATGTATGTATTGTTGTTAATACTCTAATATGGTGACTTGAGGAGCTTATTTGCTTTCAACACGTGTGCAATTTGTGTCATCCTGCAGTTTCACGTTGAAGTTGAGGTAGTCGATAAGGTGAAACCAAAGAGACCTCTACCACCACCGCCAAAGCCACAACCACCACCATCATCTCAAAGAGCAGTGCAACCTCATACTGAGGATGCTCCTGCAACTTCCGCTTGACATATCATTTTTCCCATCAAAGGCTAACACTTGAAACTCCTCAATTTTGGTATCTAACATGTGAGGGAGTATTAATGTTTATTAGCATATAAAATTATATAGTTAGTTAGTTGAAGCTTCCTTTTACTTAATCTTAGCTCTAGTATAAATACCCTTGTATAGTTATAACTCACTTTAATGAGAAATTTACTTTGTCATTTACTAAGTGTTAACATGGTATCAGACCAAAGTGTTTTTTTCTCATTCGGCTAGCAGAAAAATTTCTCGAGAAAGTTGAACTTTCGCTTCTTCAAAATTGTTTCAGTTTGTCTCTGTCCCAACTTCGTTTTTCAATTCCGCATCTAGCAATCTATCTTTCAATATCTTCTGAACACCAATTCGAATCAATAAGTGCCTCACATCGCTGTTTCGTCGCCCTCTTCTTTGCGGAGTTGTTGTTTGCCAGTGTTGAGCTGATCACTTTGACATCAAAGATGAATATATATGGATAAGATTCCAAATATATATGCTATTTTCCAGCCTGATGTATACGAAAATGAAAAACTGCTAAGTGGATTTTCAAAGGTATTATTTGGATGTATATAAGTTTGTCATTATTATTCAAAAAGTTTGAAATGGAGTTGCATGTACATGTTGACGTTGACAGCCAAAAAAAGAGCGCATGCGGATATGTCTATACGTTTGTTTAATTACAAAAGGAGCAGACCAAGTACCCCAAAACAACTTAAAGCGCGTTACAATAACTCATTTTGTAAACAGTTAATTAATTCCACATATCATGTCTCCTAAATAATGAAGATCTTACAAGTTATACAATCCAACATAAAGAGAAAAAAAAAAACAAGTTCAATTAACACTACAATTGGAAAACATCATATCAAGAAGGACGATCTACCTAATTAAATTTGTTACTTGTTAGTAGACCTAGTATTATCAAATCTTGGAACCGTTCTTGTTCTCGAAGCATTAGGATTAGCTCTAACATGACCCACCATTGAAACCTGAAGTGCTTCTTCTTCATAAGCTCTTCTCTCTATTTCCTCTCTCATCGCTTTCTTCTTCCCTTTCACTACCATCGCCACCACCAATAACCCTAACAAAAACGCTCCAATTATTGACCCAATCACACACCCAACCGCCACTTTCCACCGGCTCAATCTCCCTCCGCCACCTTCATTTACTGCCGGAGATGACGGTGGCGTTACCACTTCACCACCACCACTTTCGTGAGCTCTAACCACGAGCGCGTAGTGGCCTTGTGTTGTCCCCAAGCAAACGTAGGCTGAAACTTGCTCTCTAAACGTTATGTTACCGTTACTTGTGAAGCAAGCACACAATAGAGATGAGTTCTGTTTCGTGTTAGGTTTAGGGACACCGCTTGCCTTGCAGTTGCTGCTCAAGAATTTGATCAAAATAGGGTTTTTCTCCGTTCCCATTACGTTAATCTCATAAGGGTTCATAGCCACACCGTCCGGGTTAGAATTGTAAGCCAATAAACCGAGAACCGGAGACACGAGCTGGAAATTGTAACCGGTTAAGTTATAACCGGTTACGTAAAGATAAGAAGACCAGTTAAAACCCAAGTTCTGTCTCACCAGCATCACTCTCTCAACACATGGCTGTACCGTCAAGCCCGGACCTAAGTGAAACTCTCCGATTGTTGCACCGTGTCTTCTCAAACTGCCGCATCTAAACCTAGCCGTGGCGATATCAATGGAGGAGAAATTCGAAGGAAGATGAATTTTCTGAATCGTGCCAGTCTTGAAATGTATGTTGAAGTTTCTAATAGTGTAATCTCTGATCATAAGATCAAGGAGATGTGCCGATTCAATCGTCTGAGATTTGGATCTCTGTAAATGAAAAAGAAAGATGATCATGAAGATGAATGGTATAGAGCCCATGTGAGGAGGATCCAAAGATTCTATAAGATGAATTAAGTTGTTAAGGCTTTGAAGAGAGAAGTGATGAGGAAGGAGAGAAATAGATTGAGTATGTTTAACTTTGTTGGCATGTGTATGGGGGACATACATGATCAGTACAGTATATACTATGTATCTTTATTAAACATAATAATCAATAAGCATGACTGATGTTTTATAATGCTTACTATACTATCCTACTTGTTTTCTAGCCTCGTGACATTACTTTACACTTTGTAGTCTTGTAAGATCATTGCTTCCATCTGATTTATTTATTTACTATTTTTGAAAGTTTTGATTATATTCTTTTACCATGTAATAATACATTAACAAGTGCTTTTCATGCCCCCACACTCTTATAGAAAAGTCTTTACTGTAATGGCCCTAAGGAATATACAGTAATGTTTTACTAAAAATATTATTTTTTCCATCAAAAACTAATTATAAGCAAACAACAAGAAGAAACTTTTATATCCAATTTCGACAATATGATAAGGTTCTTTCTTTCAACATTTTAAATCGCAATGATGCAATAATTTATTCTATTAAAATCCAGATAGAATGATACAACCCGGTCTAGTAATGTAGATCAAGAAAAATGACAATAATTACATCCTTATTCAGTGAATCTTTTGGGAAAAAATGGTCAAGAAGTGGGTTAGATCTCTATATGAACGCATGTGGAAGCTAGGTCTAATGGTGAAAAAAAGAAATGGTTGAATGATGATGAAGAGGGCATGGGAAGAGGACGATGATGGTCATCATTGCATCTTTTTCTTATTAAGAAGATAGAAATTGGACTATTTCAAAAGGAAACATATTGAATTCATCTTTTTAATAGAAATCACAAAGTTCTAGAGAAAAGCCTTGGACCATATTGACACTACAGTTTCACATGGATTAACAAATATAATTTTTCAATGCAAGATTATGGAACACACATATAATCAAAACTATAACAAACAAACAAAAAATGAAATAAAAGTAAAATGAAATAAAATAAAACAAGGTGGTGCTATTTTTCCTTGTTTTCTAATGAGAGCAAAGTTTCTCAAAGAAGTAACCATACGATGTTTTTCTTTGATTGCGCCTCACATTACTAACAAACACAGTATAAGTCAATGACAACTACAAGAAAAGGTCTGAAGATTATACCAAAAAGCACACAAACAAAGTCTTTTGCCTTTCTTCTTTTCTTTACTTTCTCCACCTGTTAGTATATACATTTCCCTGTCAGAAAAACAAAAGAAGAAAAACTTAATCTTGAACTTTCGATTGGATCAAGAATGGTTTGATCAGAATATTAGAGTTAAGATGAGGATTCAACCTTGGCTCATAGGATTTTAAGCTTTGCCACCTTCTGGTAATGTGATCAAACGAGAACCTGAGTCATAGATCATCTCCGTTCCACAGCTAAACCAAAACAATCAAAACATTTTAAGATACGTTATAGAACTTTTTGTGATAGATTCGAGTCTAAAGCTGAGGCACTTACCCAGAGCACTTGACATTGTTGGTGTTACCATCGTTGGAGATGGAAAGTATTGTTCCAAAGAAAGATACATTCTCTGTTCCACAGTTTGGACAAGGGCCCTGTGAAAGATAGGTTCCAAGAAAATTATAAATGTTTCATAATAATCACATCCAAATCATATAAATTGGTTTTGCAGTTCAAGAACTGAATCTGAGATGATAATTGATGTTTTTACCTTCAAGATCAAGAAGTCTTTGATGATCAGTTTGGTGAGTGATAGCGCCAGATATACAATTGCAGGCACCGCAGCAAACCATGTAAAAATGAAACTGAACGGTTCCGGAAGCTGCAAAAGAAGAATTTAAATAATGATGCAAGAAAAATTGGAAAAGTTACGCGTATTATATTCTCCAAACCATAAAAGAAGAATCTAAAGAAGTTTTACCTCGAGCAGGTACGTGATTTCAAAACCCGTAACATCATCAAGGAAGAAAAATCTGGAGAACAAGCAAAGGAAACAGCAATGTTAAATTAACTAACAAAAGCTGAGATCATGTGATTTGAAAGTTGAGAGAGGAACAGAATCGAATTGGTACTCACAGTCCCAGAGCAACAACAGTTGCTGGTACATTCAGTAAGAACATTTTGAAGTAATCAATGGCTAGATCACTGTAAACCTGCATAAATCAAGGAGGTCACAAGTCTATAAAATCTCTAGAGTATGTCCCAAACAATGAATCTAATGTTATGTACTGTAAATGTCTAAAGAATAAATGGGCTATCAGAACAATTATACTGTCGTGAAAGTGTTTACCTTTTTACTACGAAGACTGCATCTTGGACCCTCGCACACAATTTCACTTCCATCCATCTACAGAAACAATCATAATGCTCATACAGTTTACACATGTAACAAGAAATAGTAGTTGTCAAGTATAAAGAGATTTGAAACCTTTAGTTTCATTTTGAGCTTATCGTATTCTTCATCACTCAAGATTGGATTTCCAGAGACATAAGCCATTGAAGCTTCAAGGAATCTTTGTTCATCAGAACCTGCAGTACATAGATAAAAAAAAAATTGATCAAGAATCAAGTATTTAGGCGACTGGATCATAAAAAAAAAAACTATAGTGTTTCATTACTTAGCATGACAACACTGCTTCCTTCCCACATCAACTCTTCTTTAAGGTTATCAAACTCTTCATTAGACATAATCGCTTTGCCTTCGTAGTAAAACGACTGCAAAAGATATAAGAAACATAAAAAAACACAATCCTCAGACTTTGAAAACTTCTCTATCATAATTTAGGTAACACAAAATAAAACACGTGTGTTACTTGCATCGCTTGGAGAAACTCTTGTTCCAGTTCGCCGATGGTTCTCTTCTCATTCTTGTTGATGCTACAGTAAGGTAAAATCTTGCTATCAACTTCTTCCCCACTCACCTGACCTGAAGACAAGTCATCAATGATATAAGAACTAAGTAAACTCTAAATGACCAATCTTTTTAGTTGATTAGATCATGAAAGACCAAAAATCTCAACTTTTTTTCACACCAATCATGTTCCCAAACAAGATCAGAATTCAGAGGCATCACAACAAGTGTTGATCGGTTAAGAGGCATTACAAAAATCTCAAAAGGTTCAATTTTTTTTCTCCCAAACAAGACCAGAGGCATCACAAAAGTCTCAAATTAAAAGAGGAATCTTTGAGTAAGGGAATCCAAATAAAAATCGAAACTTTAAAGTGACAATCGAACCTGATTGATCGGTAGAAGCTTGAAGGGGCAATAAGAGAAGTCTTCGTCTAAGAGAAATCGATCGTGCATGGCTGAAGTGAGGAACAGAGTGTGTCCTCGAAGGAGAACAAGTGTTGATGGGTTTGCGAGAAATCGAAGAATACCTAGGGGTTGATAGAGTAAAGGCCATCATCTTACTGCTCATTATTTTTCTTCTGGGAAATAAATTGATCTGAGTGAGATCGTTGTTGTTTCTGGGAAGAAGAAACCAAAAAAAAAAAAAAAAATAAAATAAGAAGGTTGAGCTTTTGTGTGGTTGAGAATTGAGATGTTGATGTTTTGGAGTTTCAGGTTCCTTCTTGTTTTTTTCTTTTTTTTTTTTGTGTGTTTTGTTTCAATTCAACGTGTTTGGAGGGAGAATTAGAAAGGAGATAAGAGAAGCAGGATCGTGTGGCGATTAAGAATTCCACGTCAGCAAATACACATCCAGTTTTTTCTTTCCAGACTATACATATTTTTGTTTAATAAAAGTTTTTTTGAAAGGAAAAAAAAAAGACCACTCAAATTTTCATTAAATCTTCTAATGCAACCATCTAAAAAAATGGAAGATTTCACGAAATAAAAAATAATACGTAATCACTGTCAAATTTATAAGACATTAATTAATAAATATATACGGGATATTTTTATAACTATTTTTAGATATATTAAATTATTGAAAATATATTTTTTTAAAATGGATTAACAGTAAAAACTATGGTTTATACAATGATAAGACAGAAAATGCATCAATAAATTAAATCAAAATAATTTCATATTTTTTGTTGAATTTCATAATTTTATATAATATTATAAACTTTAAATAATTTATTATGAAATATTTTTAAAATATTGAAACTTGATATAAAAGTTAGAAACTATAAACACTCTAACTTGATTTATTATAGCAATGTCAATAATATGTCACTATAATATAAAAGAATATCAAGAAACCAAGTATATTAAAACAAAAAGTATAACAATATATGAAATTACTCATAATATAATAACTTGCTTTTTAGAAACCAAATTTACAAAATTATGTCTTATAATGTCTTCCAAGTCATGAGTAGAATATACATTGTTGAAATAAATTCACATAAATAAACTAATACAATATATTAAAAATTTATTTTAAAATATAAAATATACATTTTGTATAAAATAAAATTTAACCAATGTTATAGCATAGTCTTATCTAGAATCATTAACAATATAAAACTTACAAAATATGTGTCTTTTTTCAAGCCATCACATGTTACTGCATAATGTTTTATTCAAAAAAACTTTTAAAAACAATTACGTAAATTATATTTTATATAAAAATTACAATATAAATACAATGAATTTCAACTTGTGCTCTAGTACGAGTCTTAATCTAGTGTTCATATAAATTGGTTGTACGTTAGGCTGCTAACTGTTAAACGTCGTCATATCAATTTATATAATTTATTTGGGACCGGTAGGAAGGGCTTTATGTGCTATATCCGTTAATCATTGGACTTAATCATCCGACATGGATATGATTTAATTAAAATAGCATTGTAAACAAACATACGTGAGAAACATAGTACATGTGGAACATAATTCAATTTCTATTGGCAGTATATTAATCCTTATATTTTGATTGGTTAATTGTTTTAATTGATGTGTCAACACCAGTTTCAAAGTTGAGGCTGATGTGTCAGAAGAGGAGAGCAACGCTTTCAAATTTTATTGTATTGATTTAATAAATAAATATATACCAAATCAAAGTTTTTGCGACAACAAACCTCAAATCTAACTTTCAAAACATATTTTCTTTAGTATTGTTTGGAATGTATAATGCCAATGAATCGTTTCATCATAATTATGACCATTAATTAATTATTTATAGGTTTGTTTATTTAAACCAAAAAATTTATGATTATTTAGCTAGTTCACTATAAATATATGAACCGCATAATCGAATAAAAGTCATATTGTCAAATAAATACTATAAGCTTCTAAAGTTGTCCACATGATATTTAAAACAACTAATAGGATTTAGTATATTCAGATTTTTTTTATAACCAATCGGGATTAGACATTTCAATATTTTAACATTTTTGAAATTATGTAAAATTTCTATATCAAAATATTTATAAATAAGTGAACGTACAACGTCCCACATCGGCTAGAAATTTTTTAGACAATGACTGAGAACCATTATAAATAAGACTAATATGCTTTTAACTATAAATGAGCAGGAAGCTTGATTTACCAAGCATCCAAATTTTAAAATTTTTAAAGTTTAAAATATTATAATTATCTATACTAATAAAAGTTGGAGTTATAAGCTCTTTACGGTGTCCACGTAGGATTTTAAACAACCTATCGGGATTCGACATATCACTGATTAACATTTTTAAAATTTACAGGATTTTCTGTATTAAAATTTTTAAAACGACCAATCGAAATCAGATATCTCACTATTTAACATATTTGAAATTATGTAAAATTTTTATACTAAAAAACTTATAAATAATTGTATGTACAACGTCCCACATTGACTATTAAATTTTTAGACAATGGCTGAGAACCACTATAAATAAGACTAATATGCTTCCTACTATGAATGAGCAGCAAGCTTGAAGGATTGACGTTGCAAGACCCTTGATTTGATGTTGTTTGAGTTAATTTTTGAGGTTTAAAGAAAAAGGATGACGACGAACACACTTTTTATTAGCTATACATGTGTTCATATTACTTTCTCTGCAAGTATTTGCAATTTTATAGTATTAAGATTTTAGTTCAAGAAGTTTCAACACATGTGGATCTAAAACCGAATAAGTATACAGGTGAAAATATTAATAATTGAGTGCATGTGGTGACTATGCTGATCCATGAAATTTTACGAGAAATAGACAATGATTTTGGTCTTGGAATTTGACGGGTTAACAAGTTATTAAGTGGAAGAATGTGAGAAAGCAGATGAGGAAGAGGAAGAAGAAGAATATAACAAAGAATCAGACGGTAAAAGTAATAAGATTATCATGAAAATTTGACAATAAAAATAACGAGAAAGAATATGAAAAGTAAGAAAAAAATGGAAAAAAACACGATAACATAGATGGTGGCTGTCAATTAAATATGAGAAAACAAGATTAATTCATGATTCAAAAAGTGTTTTGTTTGTCTGGCCATAAAAAAAATGGTTTAGTATATGCAATGTCACCTATTCGAATGTCTGATCCGCCTCTCCTGGACGTCCAGTTAAATCCATGATTCTTCTGATCAGATTTGATTTTTTAGCACAACTGATTTTTATATTTTTAAATTTTGGTGTATCAGAAATAAAAGTTTGGCCTCAATAGTAATTTAAATTTTTCTATAAGATAATATTTCATAACTGTCATCAATCAATATATAATTTTTACCAAAATATATTAAATAAACTCACGCGTAGCGTGGATTGAAAACCTTGTTTTTAATAAAAAGTTTAAGATAATATATTACTTTGTCTTGGATATTAACTATATAGTAATTAGCACAAATCCTAACCATATTTAACCATAGCTGTTGTAATTGTATATGTAACAGTTAAGGTTGCGGTTAAAAAAAATTGTAACCATAACCGATGATTAAAAAATACTTACTATATTATAGAACTAGTGGATTATTCCGGGCTACACCCGGGTAGCAGGTATATTAGATTTATTTACTATTTTTATATGAAGAAGATAGTTGATACCATCACAAAACTGTTTGTTATTCTGTAGATCCAAAAGCAACTATATATAAATATATTAATTAAATTTAAAAATAGGTAAATGATATATTCATCTCTTTAACTTAATATTTGACTTTTAAAAAAAATATCTCTTTAACTTAATAGTTTAGTTTGTTTTTATTTTAGAAACAATTTATTCATGTGACTACATATTTAACATAAATATATCATTTAATTTTTAATGGCATATATTTTAAGTTATCATGTAGCTAATGTATCACCATGTATGTTAAAATTATT
Organism: Camelina hispida; assembly: GCA_023657505.1. NCBI lineage: Eukaryota > Viridiplantae > Streptophyta > Magnoliopsida > Brassicales > Brassicaceae > Camelina > Camelina hispida. Next base: position 6,933,817 of record CP094636.1, on the reverse strand, counting down.
GAATATAATTGTTTGCATATTATTTTGCCGTGAAAAATTCTTTGATTCATCAAAATATATTATTTTGATAAATCGTTTCTTAAATTTAATGTTTATGATCTAAGTTGTATCTTTGTGGTTCTGTGTAATTTTTGTAAACTCCTTTTGAAATCAATATATTGAGTTAGAGGTTTAAAAGGAAACACTTTGATTTATTGACCTCTTTGCAGGAAATCGAGCTAGAAATTATATGGTACAACTGATTAAAGCAAAAATACAATGGTTCTTACATATCTATATTTTTTAAAAAATATTTAACTTAGTTTTAAATTCTTTTTAGTTACTTGAGTATGCAGTAGAAAAACTACCATGATGTTGTATTTAACATTGTAAATTTTTTTTTATAAACTATATGGTACTATTAATTTAGTTGTTTATTGTTTTTTTCTATATAGAAAATTCTCTACACTAATTTATATTAAAAAATCAAAATTCATTTTTTCTTGTTATTAGTCTTTAGAGTAGTTTGACCAAAAAAAAAACTCTTTAGAGTATTTCTCATTCATCTTGTCATCTATCTTCTAACTGTCTCTATTATTTTTAATCTATGTAGTGCAGTGCATATGAGAGTTTTTTTTGCTATGTTAGCTAGTGAAGAGAGTAATATACCTGAGAAATTGAACGAAATCAAGTCCTCATTAAGAATCAAAGACGAAAGCGAAGTACTGTAAATCATCTTCATCACTTATTTGTTTGTTTACCGTCTCTCTTTTGTCTCTACTCCCATTTCCTATGTGAACCAAAACACTGGTGGTGCTTACTGACCAAATTCACTGCTCTCTTTTGTTTAGTTCATTTTTTGTTTTTTATCAATCTTTTCCTCAGATATCTCATACCAATCTTCTTTGTCCAACATCCAATATTTTTTCGTGAACGACATTTATAAAAGAGCTATATTGGTGGATGCCACAAATTGAGAAACAAACAAAGATATAGCATAGTGTCAGAAAACTTTGGTTAGTACCATAATTTTTAGAGGGGATTTTACTGGCTAGCCCTCAACATATGAGCGGGAAGTTTGGGAAGCCGACAGCAGGGTTGTGTACGTAGGGGACAAAATTAGTAGGGGGTCATCATACGGGTGATATATTATTAGTTAAGAATATGTTATTTTAAAACTATGAGGCCATCTTTATAGGCATAACACCAAGGGTGTTCTTAGCCCAAAAAAATTAGAAAAATAATGAATAGTGGCATAAGAACACCAAGATCAGTTCTTAATGTAGAACTGTTTTTGGCTCAGTTCTAAGCTGATGTGGCAAGCTGTGAATGGATATTATTTTTTGTAAACAATTTTTCACAAGTTAAAAGAGGATTTGATTGAGAATATATAGAATAAATTTGGACATTAAACTATATATTAATTAAATAAAATGTTTGTGTGCTTTAATTAAGTAATATGTTTGTTTTTTTTTTCTTTTTTTAATGTTTTTTTGTTTCATAAAATTTTAGTATTGTATTCTGAATTTTAGTAAAAGTTTTATAAGTTTGCAATTTAAATGTTATTATATAAGTTTTTATAATTGTAATATGTTTAACATTATTATATTATTAAATCTTATGATCTTAAACATGTTCCCCCAATAACTAACTTTTTAACAAAAGATCTTAACTACTGATCTTACATTATTTTCATAATATATTTACTCTAAGAACACCCAAAATAGTTTGCCCTATAAAGATGCCCTGAACCAGTTTTATAATAAACCACTAGATAATGGCCCGCGCTGGTAGTGCGGAGAAATTTTTATTTTATTTTGTTATCTGTTAATATTATATTTATGTTGTATCATTTGTTTACATGTTATATAATATAGTACTATATGGTGACTTTTGATTCATATTAACCTACTAATAGGTAGGCCTGGTGATCAACAGGTCAATTAAAACCTAATGTGTACTCCACCACGATCTAGTGGTATCGTTGTAACACTTCAGGATCGAATCCACAGAGACCAAACAATTGCACTATGAAACTATGTAGATTAAATATAGCTAAGACAAAAGAGGAAGTTTTGTGAATAAAGTGACTAATCAAAAACGGAAAGTAAATAAGTTGCTTTAGATCAAAAGGAAAATATTGGGTGCAGGGAATCATTAGGGATTATGATCACGAAATTAGATGGTTAGATGGGATGCATTAGACACCGTTCTAGAACTCAAATCACAGTTGTAAAGCTAACCTACTTTCGCAGCATTAACTATCTATGCAATGAATTCACTAAACCCTAAACCGTCGTTTGGATCTAGCAAACCAAGCAAGCAATAACAAGTTCAAGTTTGATCTGTTCACAAGGTGCCTTAACTTCAACTTTCGTTGGCTAAGGATCACCTTGCTCACCTATGTTCTTTTCAAGCAACTCAACAACACTTTTGGTGCCCCGATGAATTAAACCTAAGATCTTAATCTAGGTGATCAATCTAGCTTAAGCATTAAGAACAACTATAGATGAAGAACAATAAGATCAATCCCTAATCTAACAAATCTAGCATCAATAAATCATAAAAACCCTTTCTGAAACCCTAAACCCAATAATGAAACTACTCAGACATGGAGAAGCAGAAACAGCAAATCAATAATGAAGAAAGCATAATTGAATTGCAAAAGAATAGAAAATAGGGTTTAGAAATCTTCTCCAAAGTGTCAAGAAGGATTAGAGATCTTCTCCCTTGGCTCTCAATACAAAATAGTCTCGAAAAATAAAGCTTATGTCTCGGAGGCCGTGCCTCTAACTTAAATATCAAAATAAAACCTAAAAGTCGGTTTAAAACGAAAAAGGAAAACTTGCGTCGGGGACGGGAATGGTCGATCTCAAAGGATCAGTCGATCCGGAACGTTTTCTGCTCTCACTCCATCTGCTGACTAGCTCGATCAGTTTTCAACCAATTTAGCTCCGGATGCATATTTTCACCCCAAAACGCTCAGATTCCTTCCAAACTCACCTAGAACCTGTAAAGACTCACAAAGAACTAAAAGACACAAAAGCACACTTGGACCTAGTAAAAGACTCAAAACAAGTGTAAAAAGTATGGTTAAAACCCTATAAAATACAGACACATCAATTCCCCGGACTTGAATCTTTGCTTGTCCTCAAGCAAGAACAGACAAAAATTCAAGAACAGAGAAAAGGTTTGAAAGTGGAAACTCACATATTCTTGGGAACCTCTTCTTTGCACTCTTCATCAAATCAAATCGAGAACTACTTTATGTACTCTGCCCATGATTAGGATCAACACTCCTACTCGAACTCCACGGCCTTAGAGAACCTTCAGTCTCCCCATTGTTGTCTCTCTACATCAGATTAGTAAAGGTGCGGTCTTACCATGGGGGTATCGATCATTGAACTGTTGACTCCTTCAACCTCTTATCGCCCAAGACCTCCTCTATGCTCCCTTTCCTCTACTCTTTTCTCACTTCCAAAGGATTGATTTCTCCCTAATTTTCTAGGGTATCATTTTATTTTTTTTATCAATCCTTTGCTCTTTTCTTGCGGACAGGTTTCCATGAGGTCCGAAGGATGCACGGGTTTACGCACAACCCTCGGTTCACTTCTTTTATTACCTATATCCTCTTTTTCTCTTTTCTTCTCTACTTCTCCTTTTTTTGAGTACTGAAGGGAAGAGAGAGGGAAGCATACTTTGTGAGGAGATGCACGTCTTGTAAGGCTTGAAGGGAGGAGTCTTGTCCGATGTATACCAAGCCCCAAGGTAAGCAATTTAGTCCGGTTAAGTCCTGTTAAAGCTAGAGACAACTTCTGGTTCAACTTAGTGTTCTCCTTGGCGAGTGTCTTTTGAGGCGTGTTGAGACTGCTCATGTTCATTCCAAGCTTCATTCAAAAATCAAAAGTACTAAAGCAATCATAAGAGTGTTAGTTCAAAGCAAAAGATTCCTAGAAATGATCATAGTTTCCAAGTTTTTTTTAGACACGACAAACTGACTCAAATAAAAGAAAAAATCAAAAGAAACAACCAAAGAAAACGACATCAGTAACTTGGAGACATCCCTCCCCCGGACTTACTTCACACCGTCCCGGTGTGAAAGCAAAGCCAAGAAAAGAATGAATCCGACAAAGAAAATAAGAAAAATGAAAAAGAAAAAGAAATGAAAAGAAACAAAAACCGGTGATCTCACATATGGTGTTGGAGTGGTGTTGGCAAGGGTGTGGATCGATCAGTCTTGGAATGGGATTGACCGATCTGAAACATTATTGAACTTAGAGACACCCAAAAACCACTGGGATCGGTCGATCTTTAAGGAGGATTGACTGATCCTAAGCTCCTGGAACAAAAAGTTTCGCATCTTCTGCGTTTGGAACCTGTTCCTGAAAACACTTAACACCGGACGTGATTTCACCGTAATAAATCCTAAAAACAACACCAAAATCCTAAGACAAATAAAAGAAAAGGGTAAGCCAGCACAAACCCCATGGGTTGCCTCCCATAAGCGCTTGTTTAAGGTCTATAGCTTGACCGCTCAACACAAAAATGTTAATCATGAGTATCAAAAGGCTGAGCCAATGGACCTTTAGTCCTTCTCTTGTTAATGCAATAAACAATATGTGTTAAGTAATACACAATTATCCATGGCAAAACAATGAAATTTACATCTAGGAAGTTCACTACAAATGTAGCATATACTTTGAAATATTCCTTGATGGTTGGATGCTCATGAGGATCAAATGCATTTAATGGAAAAATAAAGTCAATTTCAGGTTCAAACGAGGTTTTCACAAAATAATTAACTTCATCACCATTAATTTCATAAAACACAATATCCTCATTCATATAATCAACCTCGGGGTCTTTTGTTTCATGCAAAATTGTATCAATATCAAGAACACACCCTAGGTAAGATTCTTCAAGAAGAGAGCTAGATACATCAGGCATTGAAAACTCAAACTTGAGATCATGAACATTCAAAGCACAATGATATTCAATATCAAAACATATTTCATGATAATCCCTAGCAAGTTTTTCTGCTCTTAAAATGTCTAGACGTTGAGACTCACATATCAAATCATAGCATTCATCAATGAGCAATGGAGTATCCAAACTAGAAGTATCTTCAATGCATGGCATGTGAATATCCTCAAAATCATGAATTTCAAGGGTGGAAACGCATGTACCTTCTATTTGGCTTGGTGGAACCCAATATATTACCTCTTCGCAAGCATGAGCTTCCCTAATCTCTGTGAAAGTGGGCTCCCTCCCTTCAAGTACTGCTCGATGTGAGATGAGATTCAACCGGATCATTGCTGCTAAGTTCCTCCTTGTCGTTGTTGGATGCTCCATGTGAAGCTCATCCAACTTAACTTTTTGATCTGGTGTAAGAACACTCTCATCGAACAGTGGCTCCACATAAGGCTCATCTAGAATGTCTTCATCAAATGTGGTCTCCTCTTCCTGTGGCCAGTCATCGTAATCCATGGCCCCAAAACATTTTTCATTTTTTTAATCTACAAAAGAGAAAATAAAAATAATTAGTAAAAACAAAAATAAATCTTAGACTATAATCAATTCTAGAATCTCAAAGGCAATCGTTTTGGTCCCCGGCAACGGCGCCAAATTGATCAACAGGTCAATTAAAACCTAATGTGTACTCCACCACGATCTAGTGGTATCGTTGTAACACTTCAGGATCGAATCCACAGAGACCAAACAATTGCACTATGAAACTATGTAGATTAAATATAGCTAAGACAAAAGAGGAAGTTTTGTGAATAAAGTAACTAATCAAAAACGGAAAGTAAATAAGTTGCTTTAGATCAAAAAGGAAAATATTGGGTGCAGGGAATCATTAGGGATTATGATCACGAAATTAGATGGTTAGATGGGATGCATTAGACACCGTTCTAGAACTCAAATCACAGTTGTAAAGCTAACCTACTTTCGCAGCATTAACTATCTATGCAATGAATTCACTAAACCCTAAACCGTCGTTTGGATCTAGCAAACCAAGCAAGCAATAACAAGTTCAAGTTTGATCTGTTCACAAGGTGCCTTAACTTCAACTTTCGTTGGCTAAGGATCACCTTGCTCACCTATGTTCTTTTCAAGCAACTCAACAACACTTTTGGTGCCCCGATGAATTAAACCTAAGATCTTAATCTAGGTGATCAATCTAGCTTAAGCATTAAGAACAACTATAGATGAAGAACAATAAGATCAATCCCTAATCTAACAAATCTAGCATCAATAAATCATAAAAACCCTTTCGAAACCCTAAACCCAATAATGAAACTACTCGACATGGAGAAGAGAAACAGCAAATCAATAATGAAGAAAGCATAATTGAATTGCAAAAGAATAGAAAATAGGGTTTAGAAATCTTCTCCAAAGTGTCAAGAAGGATTAGAGATCTTCTCCCTCGCTCTCAATACAAAATAGTCTCGAAAAATAAAGCTTATGTCTCGGAGGCCGTGCCTCTAACTTAAATATCAAAATAAAACCCTAAAAGTCGGTTTAAAACGAAAAGGAAAACTTGCGTCGGGGACGGGAATGGTCGATCTCAAAAGGATCAGTCGATCCGGAACGTTTTTCTGCTCTCACTCCATCTGCTGACTAGCTCGATCAGTTTTCAACCAATTTAGCTCCGGATGCATATTTTCACCCCAAAACGCTCGATTCCTTCCAAACTCACCTAGAACCTGTAAAGACTCACAAAGAACTAAAAAGACACTAAAAGCACACTTGGACCTAGTAAAAGACTCAAAACAAGTGTAAAAAGTATGGTTAAAACCCTATAAAATACAGACACATCACCTGGAACTACTACCAATATCTATATTCGACCCGTTTTCGGTTTGTATCTGTCCCGAAAAAGGCACCCGCAGCTTTAGAGTCGAGTGAAGGGTATAATAATTATATTATTCGTGAATAATGATCGAGTATCGAATATTAATTTAATTTTTGAGTGTCCTGTTACCCGTCTCATTACCCGTTTTATTACCTAAATACACATTAATATTTTGTAGAATAATGTTACCAGTGTGAGGAAATATTTATTTAAATTTGGACTTGTTTGTTAAAAAATAATAGTAGAAAAATTATTAATTATATATATTTTATAAAATCATATATTATATTTACTTAAGGTCATACTCTGATTTTGACCGTAGTTGGTACTACTATTTTGGTTTGGTGCAATATCAAATTCGTTAATTATACATTCAATAAAGCTAAAAAAACCCAACAAAACATGTATTGACCCGTGATTTAGTATTACAAATTGATGTGATCGTGTTTAGAGATCTTAATATACCAAATTTACAAATTGAAGTTATTGGTATAACATGTTATATATTAATTTTATAGGTGAAAATTACAATTAGGTTATGTATATTATCAACATTATACACTTAGTATTGTCTATATAGTGAATATTGTGTATAAACAATTAAGTTTTAGCCAATTAAATAGTTTGTTATTATTTCCTAAGATTTACGAAACAATAAATAGTGTTTTATTATTTTGTAAACAAATCTAAACTTTTCTTTTGTTAGTTATTAGAATAATTAAAATATTATAGCATTTTTGTAATATGTCACATCAGAACTGGTTAAATTTTTAACAACATAGCTTAAATAAGTATATATATATATATTTTAAAAATATAATCAATGTTGTATCCTAATTTTATTATATATTTGTTATTATTAAATGATTTAGATATGTAAATATTTAATCTTAGTTTTATAAATAAATTTAAATTTTATAATTTTTCTAAATAGTTTGTTATTGTTTCCTAAAATTTCTGAAACAATAAATAGAATCTGTTTAATTATTTTATTACATAATTTCGAAATAATTTTATTATTTTATTAAATAATTTTGAAATTTTTTTGATTAATGATATCTTGTAATCTAATAAATTAATAATTACTATTTTATTGGATAATCATTTTCAGGTTATAACAAATTAATAGTAAGATTTTGTTATTTTATTTTGTATTAAAATACAATGACATTTGGTGTAATATCATACATGGAATAAGGTTATTTGTTTAAAGTGTTGCTTAAATAAGTATATAGATGCTATTTTCTTTATTGTTTTCAGTTTTTCACAAGCTTGCATTCCCTGTGGTCTGTGTAATGGCTGCTCCAAAACCAGAAATTTTTTTGTTTGTTCAAGGAAAAGAGCTGTATCCGATGCTTAACTGAGATGAGGGATCACGGAGGTAACCACATCTATTGCTTTTCTGCTGAGCCGTATAAGATTGATTATGCGACAACTGGCGGCATCTTTTAACAGAACACAAGAGGACAACGAGAGTTACCTTGTAACTAAAAATTTAAAGACCTTAAGGCCCAATATGCAAACAATTGAGTTCCAGGGTATATTTAATATTAGTAAACAATCTAAAAAGTAATGGGCTTACGAAAAATATTTAGCCCATGTATTATTGGTCAGTGCTCCGAGTGTTTAGTGTTCACATGGCCATTTGTTTTAAAGAGGAAGGTTTTTTATTAAAATGTGTTCATCATTCCTTTGCAACTTGGGGTAGATACGATGTGACGCAAATGTGGCTTTGATATAGATTGATGGATATGTATCTGCCGCATTAAATGCTCGGCCAGTGCAACTTGCGCGTTCCAATGCTGCATTGGGAGAATACTGTAATGTTATAAAACATTCATTCTTTATAAATAACGCAATTTCCATTTAAATGCAATGTTATATTAGAAGGTGCCACGTTTTTGTAAAAGGAGAGAAAATGTTTAGACAGGTGTAGGTCACCTTCGCTGGTGTACACATTGAACCGGTTCCCAGTAAGTCTCGTTTAATATGACAAGTGTTTTTTAACACATACCTCTAATTTTAGAGACGACGTAATGATGTCTGACTACTCAAGACAGCCATTTGGTGTAAGATAAAGTTTACTGTAATTAATTGTGTGGACAATAATAAATCATTACTGTTAATGAAAATATCTTTTTTTACTGTAGGGTTCTACCATTCCCTCTACCTCTCTTTATAACAAGGATGAAACCAAGACACAAGGTCAGACAACACAAGTACACCTTCGTGTAACAACAACTTTTGTAGGAGTGATCCAATTTTACGAAGAGTCAAAGGTTTTTTCCAATACTACCATTTACTTCATTAATGTCTACCTATTTCTGTACATGTCACTCTAGTTGAAAGATTCTTTTTGCTGACAGTTTGATGTCCCTAATGTTACGTTATAGGTACAAATGGTTGTAATAACCGAGATAAGCTCAGACCGCATCGTTAAAGTTGTTAGCGGTTCGTGGCCATTGGGAGCTGATGGAACATGGATCTTTATAGCAACACAAAACAACCCGCTACGGCGACTGACAATATGCGAAGGTTGGAAGCTGGCTAAGGTTCGGGACAGCATCCGACGTGCTTATGGACTGGAATACGAAAACTCCAGCGTACACATATCTTACCAGTGGCCTGAATGGATGGATGTCGACACTGGTGTCGAAGAAAGGTCTCCTCCTGTCGAAATAACCACAGACGAAAATATGGGTGTATTTTTGGCTATACAATATGATCTCGACTACATGCACCTTTTCGTCTTGCCCATTTCCTTGGTAGGTGTCAACCACTACGTCAATGTCAGTGGATTACCATCTCGGGGCGTAGCAGACAAAGGGAAAACACCACTAACTTCGAAGGAGGCACCCTGTCCAATGAAGGAGACACTTAACTATGAGTCGTTCCTCTGGCGTAAACTAATGGACGAAGAGGCTGTGCGACGTTGGATTGCTGCTACTCAAGAAGGATTAGAGGGAGGTGGTGAATCGTCAAGAATTGACTATGGTCCTCAAATCCAAAGAACGACCGATGCGGTCATTGTACACTCAACTGCTAAGGTATAACATGATTGTATTTTTTCCGATGGATGCCGATCACTTTTAAAAGGTAACCTTAATAATGCTGATATACTCGACATAACAGGAGGATGCAGAAAGGTCCACCGCTGACATCCTAAAAAACATGGCCTTTCCTGATATTAATCTTGCGGATGATGAGCCCTCATATTCTACCGACAGCGACGATGAAACTGATATCTCCATGACTGCAAAGACGATCAAAGAATGTCATTTCTTTAGTCCTCACGCAAATAATATGGATCGTCCAGTGGGAGAGAGTAGAGATCTGTGCATCCCGTTGCAGGAAGCGCTAGAGGAAATGTTCTTAAATTTTGCTGCATTCAATAGAGACGCAGCTCCAACCCTATATGAACAGAATGAAGAAGGTAAGGGTTTTTATTAAAAAAACATGTCGTCAGTTACGGTAACACCTAGTTAACAGTTTATAACTGCAACTACATAACACTAGGCACGCGTTGTTTAATATTTGTCATTTTTACATGTTGCAGGCCGTATAGGAATGGAGATGGCTATCAACGATGTCTTCTACGAAGGAGATGAACTGTTTGTGGGACGTGTGTTCAAGAACAAAAAAGACTGCAACGTTAAAATTGCCGTTCACGCAATCAACAGAAAATTCCACTTTCGCCGTGACCACTCCGACCAGCAACGCATCATCCTCACTTGCTTCTCCGCTTCATGTCCTTGGAGGGTGTATATAGTCCGGTTAGAAGATAGTGACAATTACCAGATCAGGGGAGCTGCACTGGAACATACGTGCAGCATCGAAGATAGAAGCCAATACCACAAACAAGCTACCACCCGCGTTATTGGAAGCATTATGAAAGCTAAGTACGAGGGAAATGCAAGGGGGCCTCGTGCTGTTGATCTACAAAGACTTTTACAGGCAGAACATGATGTACGTATTTCTTACTGGAAGGCTTGGAAATCACGGGAGTTTGCTATGGAGCGTGCTCAAGGTTCTACGGAAAACAGCTACGCTTTATTGCCCACCTACCTGCACCTGCTGCAGTTGTCGAACCCTGGTTCCATTGTTGACCTCAAAGCAGAGGTGGATGCTAAAGGAAATCATAGGATCAAGTACTTATTCTTTTCTTTTGGTGCATCTTTGGATGGGTTTCCATTCATGAAACGAGTCATAGTGCTCGACGGCGCCCACCTCAAAGGTAAGTATGGAGGTTGTTTGTTAACGGCAAGCTGTCATGACGCAAACTACCAAGTGTTTCCTTTAGCATTTGGAGTTGTTGACGGGGAAAATGATAACACATGGGAGTGGTTCTTTTGTGTTCTAATCACAGCAGTGCCAGATGGACAAAACCTAACCTTTGTCTCAGACCGTCACTCTTCAATTTACACCGGTCTAAGGAGGGTATGTTATCCAGCCTTAAATTATTCTTTACTTTGTTTAAGTCATTTAGCACGTTTTTTAGATATGTTATCCACCAATAAATTCGTTGTTTGTATATTTACGTCAATGATATACTTTTAAACAACATGCTATTTTTTGTCAATGTAGGTGTATCCTAAAGCTAAACACGGGGCATGTATTGTCCACCTACAGAGGAATGTGGCAGGGAAGTTCAAGAAGAAGAACCTTTCGTTCCACGTTTCAAGAGCTGCTAGAGCATTTCGTATCTGTGACTTCCACACATACTTCAATGAGATCATTCAGATTTCACCTCCATGCGCAGCCTACCTTGAATCAATAGGCTTCTGTCACTGGACCAGAGCTTACTTTTTGGGAGAACGCTACAACGTTATGACAAGCAATGTAGCGGAGTCGTTGAATGCCGTCTTGAAGGAAGCCAGGGAACTGCCAATTATCTCCCTCATCGAATACATCCGGACAACTCTGATGAGCTGGTTTGCAATGAGACGTGAAACAGGTAGAACTGAAGCCTCTGACCTCCCACCAAAGATGAGGGAAGTAATCCACCAAAAATTTGAAAATCTGTCCGTTTTGGTGTCAATGGAGTTGATAAGTTTGAGTACGAAGTTTTTGGGCAGGGAAACATATCGCATTTTGTGAAGCTCGTAGATAGAACTTGTTCCTGCCGTGCTTTTGATTTGCTGCGACTGCCTTGCGCTCATGCAATCTCTGCAGCTGTTGCAGAGGGCGTTCTGATACAGGGGATAACAGCGCCAGAGTACTTTGTTCACCATTGGAGGATGTCCTACAAAAGTTCCGTCAAACACGTGCCTGATGTTCGCGAAGCATATCCAATACCTGACCAACTCGGATCACTTCTGCTGTTCCTGCCCATTACACGAAGGCCACCGGGACGTCCGAAGAAGAAGCGTATCCCTTCCCGTGGAGAGTTTCCGGTAGGTTTTTACAAATAAACACTAACCTGAATATTGTGATAAGTATCTTACTATCTGAAATATAAACTTCACTCTGTATTAAACTGCAGGTTAGAGAAAGGGTGGTTACACGATGTTCTCGTTGCGGTGACACTGGCCACAATCGTGCAACGTGCAAAATGCCAATATGAAGGTACAAAACACTATATAGATGTATATGTATACACCCCATGAATTACCTCTATGATACCTTGGCTAATTTAAATTGTTTTATTAGGCACACCAATCTCAACTCCCGTAGTGTAGGATGTATAACGGATTAATCGATCTTGGGGAAGTCCGTCGCAGATGGAGTATCAAGACATGGTAGCTGCTTGAATCATTGTACATATCAGCATAAATCTGTAGCTTCTAGGGTGGCGTCTGAAGCAATAAGAGCAATGCTGTCAAGTAGTAACCATAGTGCATCGCACATGCCTTAAGTGGCCTTTTGTTGTTTGTTTCCTTGTTCATGTACAAATCCTACTATGCCCCCATGTTTTTTTGTGTAAAACCTATGCTATTATATAAAATCGGGAGTTATTAAGTATTAGAAATTGCTTTATTAGACAACAGGGAAAATAGGTTAGAAAAATCGAGCCATACAAGTAACACTGCATATCGATTCAGGAAAACTAACAAGGGGTGCACCTTCATACATTGTTAATGATACTGTCCACAGAACCAATTCAAATACATAATGTGGAGAATGCACAAATATATTGACTATCTTATAGCATCATCGAAGTTTTAGTCTCTAAAGAAATCTTCCCTTCTAACCAAATAAACCACATGGTTTATTCCGCCTGTAGTGTATTTATTACCATACAGCAACCATCGCCTCAACAACCAACCGCATTATCCATTAAATGTGACATCAACTATCCTCCCCACTGAGTCCATTATTAATACACACTTACACCCACCACATAGTACAAACTAGATCGAAATTGACAAAGGGAAAATGTGGGTTGGTCTAATGAAAGAATATCTCGAACACCCATCCATGATGGGTAAGAATGGGATGTTCAGGAAAACTTTCGAGGATGCGCTAGTCGCAAACAAGCCAGAGGCGCACTACTTGGAAGGTTTACGGTTCGCTATATGGGAGAAAGACCTCACCTTAGCCAAGAAACATATTTTCAAAGCTATAAACCTAGTCCCGGAAGCTACTTTTGTAATGGTTATGTTAGCAATTTGTGGGGGAGAGAAAGACCTAGGAGAGTTCTTCACCTCCATATTGTTCGGCTACCCATGGGGAGAAGTTTTAAAAATGGGTGACGTTGTCCTTGCGGTTGTTGAGAGAATGGGGGTCTCGAATGGGACAGCTTACGCCATAAGCTAGAATGGACCTGTTCTCAATTGCTCCGAGATACACAATATCCACAACAGTGTGAAGAATGCTTCATTCATTGGTGTTCTAAGGAGTTATGCTACCACTGTTAGGAATATGTATTTAGAAGCTCCTTATATGGGTGAAACTCTGTTTGAAAGGAGACCTCCAATCCACTTAACTACTGGAACCTCAGTTTGCAAAGGATAGGAGTTTGTATTTCTCTTTTAACGGCGCTAGTTTCTGTATGGGTTCAAGTTGTACTTTCCAGTTCTATTTAATCACTATGTAGTAACTCATTTCTTGTAGCTTTCCCTAATTAAATTATCTCTGCTTTAACTTAACTTTTACACTTCTCTTTACAACCCTTTCGTGCAGCTAACCGTTTCTATCATAAAAGGGTATGGTTGAAGAGCATGTGTTTTCATTGTACCGCGTTTGTATCCTAAATAAACTCATAAAATTCTAACGAAGCCAAATCTATATGTTTTAAAATAACATGTTTTCTTACTAAAAAACACAAACCCAACCATACGTTTATCTTACCCTATTACAGACAACAAAAGTTCAGAAATGAATTAAAGCCAGGAAAGTTTTCATTTAATGGGGGCCATTTGCTAGTTCATAGGCACAAATAACGTACTGTTTAGCTGCATTGAACACGTTCGTTATATTGACACACTTGCATGACTCTAAACCACCACCAGCGTGTACTCACATCAACAATGCTGACATTATACCTGAATGCCTCCCAAAACTAGCTTGGGGAATGTTTTTCTCCCGCGAAACAACCATTGGCATGTAGGGAGGACTTTTTCTTCCACCCTTGCCTTCAGCCACACAAATCAGGTAAGGCAACATCTCTCCCAAAGGATTAAGAATATTCTTCAGCTTCGATTCACGAGAAGCTGTTGTGAAGCAGTCGAGGACAGTGATGTGCCAGTCCGGGAGATGTACGCATATACCCACCCAATGCTGTTTGTCAGACAGGAATGGAAGATAGGCCCTATCAACCCTCGTGGGCGTACAACTCAGTAAATCTTGATCAAAAACATACAACCCCTTCTCCGTAGCCTTGGAATTCTTGGGGTAGTGTTTCATGAGTTCTGACACAAAGTTTGCATCAAGAAACGCTACACTACCAGCACCACCGCCATGAGGTTCAGATTTCCATCCAATCCGTATTGTGTTTATAACCATGTCCATTACCTGCAACCAGACAGTAAAACCTTCAAACAATGCCCATATGTTCCACGAGAGGTGACAACGTTCTTAGCGGATACATACCGGTGGTGTGACAACGGATTTCAATGCCAAAATATCCAGCACCTCCCTGCTAGTAAATTGTCGACCCGCTCCAAAGTCAATGTCTCTATCAAACGTTACATAAATTGTATCCTTCAAATTGTATGTTGAGAATATTATTTGGACATAAACCTACAAATGTCACATTTCATACCCTTGAGAAGCAGTTATTTTGCTGAGTTTTTGCATCTGCTCCATATCATATCCACAATTCTTCGTAATATCAGCAGGGTCTGACCTTGTACTGCCCTCCTGCGGTTTCTGCAAAATGTGTAACAAAAGGCCAAATATAAGAGATAGCGCATCAAAACATTTAGATTCTCTAATAACTACGCGTACTAATGGCTCCACAATGACGGCGGAAGGGTCCAATAAATACCAGTTCCAACCTTAAACAGTACACCGTACGTACCTTGACAGAGACACTGCCCATTACACCCTCTACAACGCTAATGGGGATGACATTAGAAGGCTTCTCTGTCCTCGTTGAGCTGGCAGTCTCACTATTTAAGCCATGTAATATGGTGGTAGGTAGTGTTGACCTTGTTCCTGACTGGCTACACGGAAGTTCCATTTTGGGTTGGCACAAATCTTCTTTCGGTCGTAAACAGGATGAGCCGGCCTAAGTGAGACATTTACACAGAGTAAGAGCACAAATACAAATTGTAGTATCCAAACTTTCTACAGGATATTTAGATGAACGTAACAACAGTTACCTGCGGCAACAACGTTTGAGAAGAAAGCAAGTGCCCACCAAACACTGCAGAGGCGTTTGAATCCGCAGATACACACGTCTGTGAGAAGTTGCAAAACGTATATGGGACCCCGGTCTCCTCTACACTCTTTCCTCTCTCGCTAATGTGTGCTCCAAAACGTTTCTGCAACTTAAGGTATGTCAGCTACAGAGGTAAAATATAAACAGCTACTAAACCATTAGTTTAGTAATACAAAACAATAAAAGAAAACAACGAGCAACAAATTGCATACCAATGTGCTATGCCACACACGATCTTCCGACTCCTCATCCTTAACTCCACCTACATTTTCTACATCAGCCATCACTAAACCAATGATAGTATCATTGTCAAGGTTCAATGTTTGATTTTCAACAACACCACTTGCCGGCAAAATCTCACCTTCTCGGGGATCAGACTGTGTATCACCCTCCAATGGTTTGTTGGCTCTATTTACCACAACGGGAGGTGTTACATTACCGGGGGTTATTCGACTTATATTTGATGTGATGGTAGCCTGCAACCGTGCCTCCACCTCTTTAATGGCATGCAAAAACCGAGTCTCCAAAAGCTGAGCGCGCATATCAACATATTTCTTAACCCCTTCGTCAAGAAGTTCAGAAGTTTCTGCAGACTTCTTCAACTTTTTACCACCACCTTGACGCTTTGGTGGAGCCTCAATATTACCAGCGACGGCTTCGTGTGTGCTTCCTACATCGCTGTTATCATTTTTATCGTCTGGAACATCTGCGGGAACAAGCCCACCAACAAACATTGATGACTGAAACTTTTTACCCATGTTTATAAGGCTCATCATATTGTCAACACAGACATCATCTTCGTCCTCTATCCACGAATAACAACTGGAAGGATCTCCATTTACCGCTGGAGATAGGGTTGACAAAACGTGTATCTACAAAAGAAACAGATTGTTACAAAGGAGTTCAACACTATACACGAATTAACAACATATAAAACAGGCGCCCATATGAGTTTTTCAAAAAAGGCGAGATTCATTGAAATGTAAGTATACTTCAATTTAAAAGCATGTCAGCCTTATCAAAACACATGCTATGTTGAGAGATCCGTTAAGCTCAGAGAAAAACAGAGCCGTCTTGTACACAGATAAATGCAGTTCAATGCAACAATACATTAACAACATCAATTGTCCAAGAGCTATAGTTCAATACTAAAATGTTTATCTCACGGACTGCGTAAGTTTAACACTAGTTACTAATCTCTACGAAATAGAGGCCTAGATATGCGAAGTGAAGCACTGCTTAACCAGAGTTACGCCTAGTGTGTTCTACTATTTAAAATGCTAGTGTATGGTAACAAAGCCTTTTAAATCTCACATTTGCTTTAGCGTCGACTTTCCAGACAATATCCAACTTCACATTCCACAAATGTTCCGGCTCCTTGTTTATATCGACAAAGTCTGAGTCAGCATCATCATCCACTACAGGGAATTGCATTTCCCTAATCGTTGGTACACATTTAAGGAGTACCATCTGCAGCGCGTGTGGGAATCCTTGCAAAGAAATAGACTTCTTCTTCAACTTCTCTGGACCACGGGCCTTGATGCTACTCAATGTCATTTGGAACGATATGGTCCCCCATGGGTGGTCCACAAACTTATTTATATTGTCCACCATATCAACATGAGCTGGTGATATCTTCGCTTTGCCAGACGTTGGACACAGAACACCGTCAATGATGACGAGAAGGGCATAACATATTCTAGTATCACTATCTGGAACTAGACGCTTCTTCAAACGATTAACGACCCACTCTACGGAAACCTCAGGACGATCGAAAAGCTGGTACCAAAATCGACCAGGACCGACTTTCCGTTTTCTTTTCCTGATTTTTTCCTTCGGAGGTTTCTCGCAAGTTAGACAGTTACCCTTTCAAACTCGGCAAGAGAGAACCTAATAGGGGATCCAGCGAAGACAAACCAAAACTCGTCATGTTTTCTCACTACCAACTGACGCGTTAGCAAAAAATGGACCAACTTCCCTGAAAAAGCAGAACCTCGACCAACAGTGGCCCAAATTGGGAAGAGATGAGGTAATGTAAATCTTCAGGGTACAACGCCGACGAAAGAACTTCCAGGTAAGTTAGCTCGCTGTAAGAGTGAACACGTTCACCGTTGGGCTCCGCCCCTTCCTTGAACAGACGACTCGGTAGGTCTGTAAGCGACATAATTTACCTACACACCAGCAACCTCTGTTATATAGAACGAATCAATTAAAATAGAGACAAATCGAAACGTATCGACAACGACAACTAGTATAAACCTATAACAGTAAATCGGATCGAAAGTAGAACAAAGGTTGGACAGCAGTAGTTTTTGCGAGCAACGGAGTACCTTCACAACACGAATCAGGGGTTTATTCTCCTTCTACTAATTGATAAAAACAACTTCCAATTGAAAAGAAAAATTATGGATGGAAATCCCTAAAATTGTGTCATGAACAAGACGTTAGGGTTACCTTTAAAAAGTTTCACAAGAACCTGACTTTAGTTACAGTTGGGGAAGGAGTAATTGTTATCTCAGACTGAATATGTGGTCCTAAATGGTTGCGTATATTTCTAAACGTAGATTTAATTTTCTTTTTCACAATTCAAATTTTGAAAAACTCATTATGCCTAGCTACACTCCATGTCCCCCCTATGAGCTTCACCTACTGAAGGTGAATATAGTAATTGCATTTAGCCAAAGAAACAGGTATTGTATAGATTATGGTATTTTGTTTATTATCTGTGGGAATTATGCTATCTAATGCATATTCTCTTTATAAAACTAAACCAAAAGCAAGCAATAACTCTCTTTGTTTGGTCATTGATGAACCAAACAAAATGACTAATCGAAAAGGTTAGGAAGCATAGTTGACATGTTTTTTTTTTACTGGAGAATAAAACTGTGAAAGTTACCTCAAGTATCAATTTTTTTTGTCTTGGTAAAACATATTCACTGGAAGATCTATTGACATCACACTAAACTTAGATAAAATATCTCGTGTTCCTTGAAACAACATGCTCACATCTTAATTACATGTGTATAAACCTAAAGCTGTTCAATTAAACTTGCAAAGTTGTAAGCTTGTGATGTCAAATTATATTACAAGAGTCAAAGTCATTATAAATTGGTTCCATATCAATCAACAGAATATAAGAACTGCAACACTACAATATGCATCTAAAACATGACAGATGGTGATACCTTGTCATGTTGCTGAGACTTCAACCAGCTACTGATAAAAACATCGGTTTTTTCTTGAGTCTCCTTCATCGGTATAGGGTAATGAAATGAATTAAATGAATTAAAAATTACCATAAGAGATTTACACGTCTAAAGCAAGTCCCAGAAAGCTAAACACAAGTGTGAAAATCTTATCAACTAAATAATGCTGTTTAGAACAAAAACATATCACCGTTCCAAGTTCCAAACAGTTGAAAGTCAAATACATAATTTAGGATTCTTACAACAATACTCAAGTTCCTTCATCAAAAAGCCTGCACTATAAACCAAAATTCACCAACCATGGAGACATGGCTTTAACGGCCTTTTCCATAAACATTATCTCAATACATGTGTTATATAGGCCACGTTAGAGAAGAAATAGGTCTATATGAGATTCACAAAAACAGACACCAAAAAAATTAAAATTTGAGACGAATTTCATGGTTTACATGTTGCTGAGGTGATGATGCCAGACGATTACTATCCCAAAAACAAAGAATACGACAAATAACTTGTTGAGAAGAACGACCAAGAGGTAAGCCATCGAAGCTTACATAGTTTGCTTCAGCAGGAATCGCAACAACATCAAGTTCATACATTTTCTCAAAATGAAGTCTCAGTGTGTTTACTCAAGGTAGAAGGATGAATTCGTGTTCGTGGGTGGTGTTAGGTGGTTTATAGTAATTCATAGAAAATCTAATCGACATATATTGGACGGAGAATGATTAATTCCAATTTCTGTTTCAGTAGAGGAGAAGTTAAATCACAAATACGATATGAGAGTCAAGTAGTGGAGTTTAAATAAGGACTGAATACATGAGTTTAAGAATCTTACTTATGAATAACTATTGATTGATTGTTGATGATTCATCTTTTTTGTTGAGAATCTCAAACAACGGCCGATGAACAAAAAAACCAGAGGTGAGTGGAAGGGATAATTCTTTTGCCTTTTTCCTACATGGGCCAAAAAAAAACAAATGATATGGACTTTTATTTAAGTAGTCATAACAATGAATGTAGGCTGAGCCAAACAATCAATGCTGACGTGGATTCTCTCAAATGAGAGAAAATTACGCTATTATATATATGATTTATGAAGATTTTTATATGATCAATGTAGAAACAAAATAAAAGTGAATATTTTACCATTCTTAATTAAGTGAAAATTCAGTTTAATTTTTGTTTTTGCTTTTAATTTATTCTATTGTAGTAGTTTTTGTGATTAAAATTAGTAAGAAAAATTATTGTAATAACACGTAAGCAAAAAATTGTTAACCGACACCAGCTTTATAAAACCATCATTCTTTGTAACTGAGGTTGAAAAAAACAATCCCTTTTACCCACAAAATTAAAATATCTTCAGTTTTTATGACAGTGATTGGGAAGCCTAACACTTTGGTTAGTTTGGTTTTAGTATCCACAGTAAATACTTTGGTTGGATGTTTTTTTTTTTGACAAATATTTACTTTTGTTCCATTAAAGAAGAGAACAAATACAGAGCAAGGAGGTTTATGAAAATCCAAAGTTTAAAACATAATTGAAATGGGAATTCCTCAATGCCAAAACAACAAAGCAACAAAGATAAACAAGATAGATAAGGTTAATCAACAATTGGTTGGATGTTAAGTCTTTCAAACAAAGAAGCAGAACACTTTAGTTGGATTAGTTTTAGACCACGACTTAAAAAAGATTATGGGTCTTTGTGACTGTTACTTTTACCCACAGCTTTTAAAAATCATAAATCTTTGTGATTGTGGTTCGAAAACATAACACTTTGGTTGGATTTATTTTAGTACCAACAAAGAAGTATAACACTTTCGTTGGATTAGATTTGATCTTATATTTTGATGTACCTAAAGAAAAATTTATTTTATATATAAAACTGGAAATATTTTCTCCATTTGATGTCTTTTGCCACATGACATGATATGTAGTCGTAAATAATTATGTTCATATATATAAACAAATCATAAATAATTAATAATAAAATATTTTATTGATTTTTAATTGTGTGTAAGCCTAGAACATCAAACCGTTATA
The DNA here is from genome assembly GCA_023657505.1 of Camelina hispida. Taxonomy (NCBI): domain Eukaryota; kingdom Viridiplantae; phylum Streptophyta; class Magnoliopsida; order Brassicales; family Brassicaceae; genus Camelina; species Camelina hispida. The sequence goes on along the minus strand of CP094636.1, from coordinate 6,912,912 downwards.
AACAAAATAAGTATTAAGAAATAAGAGTGTTAGATAATAAATATAGTGTAATTAAAAAAAATTGAAAGCTTGAAAATAATTTAGGCTGACCACATCAACAATCCTGACTCTAGGTGGTTGAGGCTGGAAAAAATATAGAAAATGTGTTTTTGGGTAGATGTGGTTGGCCGAGGGTAGGAAAATCTGAACACAGATTCATTTATGCATAACTAATAAAATAAGTGTAAAAAATAAAGATTTTAAGTTATGCGAGTTATAACTGAAGTTTTTGAATGGTTAATTTTGGAAGGATTTTGGATTTTTGGTGAGTTGATGTGATGTAATTGATAAAACTGTGTCAATCTAAACTGAAAGTTATCAATTTTGTCAAATAAATTAAACTTTAAAACGCACAAAAAAATCACAAAATTGATATAATGTGAACTACTTCTATCAAAAAATTAACATTAATGGTCCGTAAGAATACACTAACACTGATTTGTTTAAGTTTAAAATGACTTTATTAACAAAAATTTCGTGAAATGTTTGTGTGTGCAAAGAATTTGGAATTTAGTAATTTTTCTTACTTTATTCTTTTTTTTTTTTTTACTTAGCTAGAGTTTGGATTGAACTCTTTGATTTCTATTTTAGTTTCATAGTTTGTTACTATTAAATAAATTATCAAGTTTACTTTACAATTCCATCTTACATTGGTATTTCATTTTCTATTGAATTTTATCTCTTTTGTTTTTGTTTTTAAATTAGTTAAATTTCCTTTTTCTAGGGGTTTTGGATTTTTGGTTGTAAAATATAATAATCAATAGAGAACCAAATTGGCAGTGGACTATATTCAATATAATCCATGTATCGATATGTTGCATATTAAGCTTTCATAGATTTTAAAATTTTAGGCACCACAATTTTTTTCAATACTTTAAAACTATAATCACATTAGAAAATTGAAAATTTGGTAAATCGATTGTGTTTATTCGTATTTAAACACCTATAGTAAAAATTTTGGTTGGACGTGAGAAGCATAAAATTGAAGAAGGCCTCGTCGTTAATGTTTTTTTTTAAATTGGCCCTTTTAACTAATTTTGAGCCCATTTATCTTTACTAATACTTTACACCAGCGGTTTACTTAACTCTTAAACAGCCAAATCTTGTACCGTTAGATTAATCACTCATATCATCCTGTCCGTTCGATTTGCATATTTCCTCACCTACACGTAACCCTTACCATAATCAGAGCCAAATCGAAAGAAAAAGTAACAAAAAAAAAAAAATACAAAACAGAGAAGAAGAAGAAGCGAGAAAAGAGAGATGTCGAAGCCGAACAGAGAAGATTAGGGCTTTCGTTGGATTTTCAAATACCAAAATAAAATCAGTATCTTAGTCTTCTTCTTCTTCTGTACTTGTGTTTCTCTCTTGTGCTTTTTGATAATTCAAAGGTTCGTTTTTTTTTGTTTTTCCTACTGTTAACTGTACTGTTCTATGTTCTTTATATTGTCACTGTAATCTGTCTGCTGTTTAATGGGTTTCGTTGCTTTTCATTGGAATTGTTGTGGGAATGTATCAAAATGGTTAATTGTTTTTTCCTTCTTGCTTCAGATTTGGGGTTCTGGGTTCCTCGTTCTGTTTGGTTATGTTGGGATATCAATAGAGGAAGAATTAGGTTTCTGAATTTATATTAGATATTACTTCTTTTGAAATGTTTTGATTCGGTGAAGAAGTGTACTTTATAGCATTTTGATCATAACTAGTAGTTTCTCATTTGTTATTGTTGAGGTTCCTAAGTTTCATGGATACTAATTTCTTATTGTAGTAGACTAATGACTAAATGAGTAATTATTACTAGTTATACTAATCTCATTAGTAGACTAATTGATTTGGTTATATGCTTACTAACTACACTAGCTTCTTATTGGAGTGTAGACAAATGTAAAGTGTGAATTTTTCTTGTTGTGTTTATTGTTGCACTGTGATTTGATTCAACTCGTGTTCTTATTTTTTGTTCTTAAAAATGGCTTTAATGTTACTTCTGTTGGTGGTGGTGATTGGTCGTTATGCTCTCTTTGATTAGATTTGATTTTATTGCTTTTGGTTGTTGTTTATTTCTTCACGTTTTGCTGCCAAGTTTTATTGTTTTTTTTTCATTTAGTGTTTTTGTTCTTGTGTGTTGTTTATATAGGGTATAAATAGGCATGTCTTCTGATACGGCTAAGGAAAATGCATCTGTTGTCGATTCATCTTTGACTGACTGGAAACAAGATTTAGGAAACTCTGATGATCCAGGTAAATTGGGAAGCTGTGTCTTGTTATTCGCTTTTTCTTGTCTTTATATTTTCTAATGGAAGTCTGTGTTTTGTTTTGTCTGTCTTGTTGTAATCGTGTTTGAATATAATTTGGACAGAGAATTCAAGTCACAGAAGCAAGGAAGACCATAACCTGTCCAAGGTGGATGTTGAACGACGTAACTTTCCTGATCAACTTAAAAGCTCAAACCCGAACAAAGATAGTAAACCAGGGTACCAGACGAGATATTTCATCATCAAAAGTCTGAATTATGAGAATATTCAAGTTTCAGTCGAGAAAGGGATTTGGGCCACTCAAGTAATGAATGAGCCAATATTGGAAGGTGCTTTTCATGTAAGAAACTCTCCTTTTTAGTTTGCACCATTCTGTAATCGTATATTTAGTGTCAGTGTCAGGTATACTGACTTTTATAGTCTTTATGTAGAAATCTGGTCGAGTGATTTTAATCTTCAGCGTCAACATGAGCGGATTCTTCCAAGGGTATGCAGAGATGTTGTCTCCTGTGGGATGGAGGCGAGACCATATATGGAGTCAGGGAGGTGGTAAAAACAATCCTTGGGGACGTAGTTTTAAAGTAAAATGGTTGCGGTTAAGTGAATTGCCTTTTCAGAAAACACTCCATCTCAAGAATCCTATGAATGATTACAAGCCTGTCAAGATTAGTCGAGATTGCCAGGTATAACTTGGTTGTCTGAGACAACTTGTCTCAAAACCATGTAGTGACTCAGGCTAGGTTTATGGAAATGACTTGACTTATGTTCTTTAAATGCGTGCATGCTCTAGGAATTACCTGAAGATATCGGTGAAGCACTTTGTGAACTCCTTGATGCAAATAGCTGCGATGACGGGTTGCTCAATAGGTACCTCCTCGAAATCTAAGTGGGCTTTTTGGTTCTTAGATCTGCTTTTCCTTGATTCTGTTCTCTTCACAGCTCCTCGAGGGATGATTATTCAACAAAAAGGTCCCGTGCAGAACCTCCGTCTTCCTCAGGAGATGAAGAGTATAATAACAATCTGTGGGGCCATACAGCAATGCCTTACCCTCCTGCGGTCTACCCAAATCAGGATGACCTCAGCAGATTTCATCTTGCACAACAGAGAGGATATGGAGTACACTCCGAATATCTTCATACATCATCAGGTGCATCTAACTCTCACATGGAGCAAGAAAAGTCTTTAAGATTCAACTGGTGGGGTTTGCCTTTGGAAAGCCCTCTTGCGAGTTCCCTAACCGATGATGATTTTCTTAACATGGTAGTGGCATATCTACTTGTAATTTATGCTGAGAATTTCATTCAATTACAGCTTCTTGTTCTCGAACTAGATATGTTTTGTAAGTCGTGTTGTTTAGTTGAATCAAAGATAGTCATGACACACTACTGGAAACTTGGTGAAAACATTTGTAGTATATTTCAAACTCTTGAGTTATTTAAGTGAGCTATTCCTGATCAGGGTCTGGATCAAGTTTAGCCTTTTGCAATGATGTTACAGGGACTTCCTTCTGTTTGCTTGAGAAGCATCACGAGCTCAGGTTCTGTTCTGTTGTTTTCTAACTTTTGACAAAGTCTTGTGATTGTGTTTTTTGTTGTTTTTGCAGTCTTATGAAGAATACCTTGAAACCCACAGCAGATGCATGAAACAACTTGATCTTCCTGTCAGTATGTTTTATCCATCACTGTTTAACATTTATTATTGCTATTTTTGGGTTGAACATCTGGCTCGATCTGATAATACTTCTGAGTTTCCTTACTTTTCTACGACGTGTATTTTCATTTTTTGTCATATTATCCTGGTGATGCTCATAACTTCATAATCATCATCGGTTGATTCTTACATGGTGAACCATCTTTTTCTCTGCAGGTGATGCCACAATCACGGGCCACACAAGAGCCATCAAGTAAAACCGATGATGTGTAAGCTTGCAAAACCTTCTGATGAACCAAATAAAGCTTCAATTTTCCTTGCAGTTTCCTGATTGTTTCTGTCTCTGTCATTTTACCAGAAGCAATGGTTCATCAAAAGACAGGTCATCATCAAGAAAGAGAGGACGAGATTCATCCTAGAGTTCAACCCCAAACTCCAAACTCTACTACGAAAGACCACCATTAGCAGGATAGTATGGTGATCTGAAGTAGTTGTTGTTATGTTGTAATTCATGTTCATTTGGTCTGGTGGTTTATAGAAACCAGAAGATTGTAACTAAAAGTTTTTTCATTTGATTGCCAAAACTTGTACAGTTTCAAACTTGGCAAAACGTAAACTTTTGGAAACCTAAACCCGAAATTGGGGTTTGTAAGATCTTTTAGTTATAAAGATGAGTTTCCAATCATACTTGGTACCGCAATAGAACTAAAATCTCCTTTTGCAACATTACAACATCTGGTCTCGATCTATGTCATCTGGCTTGAGTCAATCAGAGAGATCTGTGGAAGATCCAGAGATGGATTTCAGTGTCTAGGCAGAAGACCTCTCTCTGAACCATTTCGTAGAGACCAATGCTCACAAGAACCTTAGCGTCAGCTGTTTTGCGCCAGAGCTCTCTGTATGGGATGAGTCGGACTTTGATGAACTCACCGTGTTCACGGAGGCCTGTCTCTTTGCCTTGCAAGTGTCTGATCGTCTCTTGTTCCACTTGTCCTCTGTAAAGAAACACGCTCATCTCTTCATCACAGCCTCCCTGAGCCAGAGAGACACCAAACGAATAGAAGCAATCAATCAGCTTCCAAACACATTCTAAGACTACGAGATAGTGAAACATTTTTGAATTTCTGCAGCTTGTTACCAAGACTAATATGAGATTGGGATACTAAAAAACCAGAAGATGGTTAGAGCAAGAATTACTTACGGGAGAAGGGAAAATCCTGTAACCAGTAGATGGGTCAAGGAAAGCCGTAAGATCAACCATGTCTTCTTTTTTCAGTTTGATACCAATCTCCTCTTCGACCTGATATATCCACGAAGCAAAAGTCATGTAACTTGCGCAAAACAAGAGTCCAGAAAATTTTTCAGACTCCATTTTGAATGAAACTTCGAATTCTCTATTCAGGTTCCTTTGGTAAAACAACTAAAGATTTAATAAAGCATACAACAGGCCATATCATTTGCAGTCACAGTATTTCAAATCAAAAGCTTCTATAACATTCCATCAATTTCGTTGTCAAATGTTCAACAAAGATAGAATTTACCTCTCGAACTGCAGTTCCAACAAAGTCACCTTTATCATCATCCAACATTCCAGCTGGTAATTCCAGAACAATCTTCCCAGTAGGAACCCGAACCTTCCAAATAAAACAAAACGTACAATGTCATATATCTCCAGAAAATCTTCTCTGTCTCCAGAAACCACATGAACACAAAATCGCTACCTGTTCAGTAAGCACCGCGTAAGATTCACCATCTGACTCCAAGAGAATAAGCACGGCTACAGCTGGTCCTCGTGCAAATACAATACCTGGAACCTAATGGCCTTTTAGCTTAACAAACTAGCATAGATATATTTATAATGACTATAATGGATTAATGGTTGAAACAGATACAAGAAGATGCTGATGATAAAGATACCTTCTGACCAGTTTCATTATCGAAAATATCCGCTTTGAATTTGAGAAAGCCAATTCTTGTGCCAAACATATCAACTCCCTGAATTCATCATATCATTTAAAACCATTTGATCACTACACTAGAGAATCTCTCAATTTCTGTTTAAGATCTCTTGACCTGAATAAGAACTTGCTTTAATGTCATTTTCCTATCAGCTAAGATTCCAGACTCTGATTCCAAGTTTCTTAGCCAATTCCTAAACAGAGATGAATCTATTGCATCCCTACACACAAACATAAGAGATTGAAATCGAACTTACTTAAAATATTCTGAATTCGACAAGAGAAACAATCTAGGGATTTCGAGAACTCACTCACCTGAAATCAGAGGATGAGATCCCCGGAGCCGCGGAGACAAGGACAGGGTCGCTGGGTTGGCTCGTGAGCGTGATGGATTGGACAAGAGAGGAAGAGGAAGAAGAAGATGACATTTTGCAGCGAAGAATCAGGTTTGCATGGTGGTGATGAAGAAGACGAGGCAGAGAGCGTGAAGGACACGCGAGTAACCGCGAAGGAAGAAGAGTAAAGCCAGCCATTGATAGAGGCAAGCAAATTCTGGACTCACACAGTCACACTCCTTGGATACAGATGGAAAAATTCAACACGTGTCGAACCGCACGTGTCAAAGTACATAGTAGGCTTCGAATATATAGGTGAATCTCGTTTGTTATAAGTAAGACATAAGAAGACTGACAAGCAAAAAGGTTTCGTGGTGTAGTTGGTTATCACGTCAGTCTAACACACTGAAGGTCTCCGGTTCGAACCCGGGCGAAGCCATTATAGTTTTAATTTTTTTGCCTTCTGTCATTACATAAAATGATAAATCAACAGAGCCATATTATAAACCTCTTTTTGTATTACATTCATATAAACAAAAGAGTAATTAACCACAAATCACCATTTTCATGTTTTCGATGATTATCGAGGCTTTACGATCAGGGTCTTGGTGTTTGATCAATAACTGTAACATATGATTCTATTGCAGCATGGAAACTCAACACCAACTCGTCTTTGGTCGGGTATGGTGCTGATTATTTCCCTCTGGTAAATCGGCCTGGCGGTAATGCACCTTTGAACTCTGAGATCTCATATACCCGTGGAGCAGTAACAAGAATGGTCTAGTCTTGTTAAACTTGAGGACTCGCAAGTTTAGTCTTCAGAAAGTTGAGTCATCACTGGAAGATTGGGAAGGAGAACAAATCTTTGGGTGGTTGCATCATGAGGCTTAGCCGTTGCATCACATAAATCACAGAGCAATACATATAACGCTTTAACATATATTGTTTCAAAACCCCAAAAATGATGTTTGAACCTCTCTTTGTATATCATTCATATCAAGAAATGAGTATCCACAATATACATATCCTTTGCCAAAATTAACCGACCACAATGTTATACCACACCCCCTCGAGAGACAGATTTTTAGTTCTTCATAATGTTAGCCTTCTTTTTGAATAGTTGTCACCTAAGAGAACCAATTCTTAATGTACAAAAAAGAATGGAGATGATTAATAAAACTAACAAGGATTCTTTTCTACGATCAGCTACGCTCCTGCGAAATCAAAATCAAGTAACAAATATTATCCACAAAGCTACATAAGAAGCACTAATATATAAAAAGGAGTGTCCTTTTGTATATTACTTGTTAATTTAGTTGCACCCCTGCTTCGAGCTTACCACTCCGAGAAGAAGTCCATTGCCGGCTAGTTTCAGGAACTACACAGTGTTGTACCATCGGTTTCCTCGTAAACTTGCTTGTTTTCTGCAATGGAGTTAGTAGAAACAAGCTTCAGTCAATAGCTTATTACTTCATTCCCTGCTTGAACAGAGTTCAGTTTGTTTTCCTTTGAACCCCCTTATGCCAAGAATACGATTGTAAACCTTGATATGATTCTAAAGCTGGGACATAAAGTTAAATGAAATCATGAGTTGTATCTTTACTTGTTCAGGCTGAGCAAATCTTGAGTGAGATCCATTGTTTTGCTGGAGTTCGGATGATAAGGAGAGCTGTACATTAAAATGAAGTAAGAAAACAAAGGGTTCACCAGATAACCTATTGAGGAAAATAGAACGTTCGGGAACCGTGAATCGAACCTTACTGAAAAGGTCTGTCGGCAAATTTGGTTGAGCCCTCCTTTCTGAGTGAAACCTAAACCCCTGAGTTTGAGTGTAAGAACAGTTTGAGTCTATTGTAGGAGATATAGACAATAATAATCCATAGACAGACATACCACGGGAGTTGTAGTTTCTCGCTTGCTTTTTGTGAAAATGCCAATGTCTTGTCCACTTGAAAGTATCTGTTCAATGGAAAATGAGCTCTCTATGACCGTACCTTACGATTATGCAATAAAATGCAACACGAGATAGAAAACGTTATACCTTATTATTAAGAGGCCGAGTTTTGAAGAGGTGTTTTCTATCATCATCATTAGGTGTATCCATAGCTCTTGGTCTGTTAAAATTCAACTCGCAGAATAATCACATTTCTATTATATAAAAGTTTGTGTAAGTAAGCAAGAGACCCTCATAATTTTTTAAATATACCTTCTTGGTTCTCTGTTAACACCGTCAAGATATGCTGTTGTGTTAGGCTTATCTGACTCCTGTCAAAATGAAAAATTCTCTCCTTTAGCATCAGCACTTTGAGACTCATTGAGTGGTCCACATGAAAGATGAGTATCAGTTAGATCCCATGTCAAGTTACACACGGTGATATAAAGTAATCTTGTAATATGATTTCAAGTAAGTTCAGTTGGTGTATAACCTTACGATTATTATTTCCCTGATATGGCGACGTTGACACTGCTGAAGAATGTTGCATAGCTCTTTCCGAGGTCTTCAAGCGAAACTCCTGATAAAACCACAAGAAACATAATAGTAAGTATTAATTTTTAAACCAGTAAAACATAGAGTAAGACCAGCCCAACTTAGTTTTTAAGGCTTACTTGAAATTCTGGTTGTTTAGGAGTGCTCTTTTTTCGAATGGGTAATGATGGAGCTTCAAAGATCTACAGGCAACACAACACATTTTGAGCTGGGAATACAATAACGAAATGAGTTCCATGTTAAGTAATTAGCAGTTACTAACTTTTCGGTTCAAGGGGCGTGCTTTGAACCTATACACTGATGTTGAGTCCTGCTCCAACTTAGCATCAATCCTGTGCCTGCAATAATCCATTGGTGCAAAAGCATATAAAACCTGATTTTTACCATAACTATTGACTGTCAGTCAATGTCTAGGTGCTAACCTTATCCTATTTGCTCTATGTGATGTTGCAAAATCAGGCTCCTGTGGGACAGTAATCTTCATCCTCGCATGTAGTGAGTTTTTAAGATCCTGAAAACCATATAACAACCAATTGAACGGTGTACACTGACTGTTCTTTTCCAACAAAAAGGTTGAATTTTCTATATGTTCAGGAGTAGTACAGAGTACACAAGAAACAGATAGCAACCTTCTTGAGTGACTTATGGACCAAATTCGTTTCCTGCGTCACTTCAGCAACCTGAAACAGAAGAGAGCTTATTTGAAGGTCAAACGCTTAAATCATATATTTTCTTGAAGGAACTAGATACAAGGAAACTCATGGCTACAAGAAAATCGACCTTTCGAAGTAGACCTCCCTCGAGCTTCTGTCTTTTAGCAGATTGCATTTCAGATCCAGTTGAAGAAAACAAGCCTTTCTCCTTACTTTCATCCGCTTGCCTTTGGAGATCCAACAAAACGACCAACTAGTAAGTTCATCGATTTAAAAGTTGACAAAAGAAAGATAGCAAGAAACTATATGTTGTCATAGTCACCTGGCATTATCTAGCTTTGCCAATAGGCTAGCAGTAGGTTTCATCAATGTTGAGCCTCTTGGTATAGGCCTGATGCTTGACTTTGGTCGGTATTTCAGTTTATCAGAAGGAGTCCGATTGCTAAATGTAGGTCCTGGTATCAGTAGAGGAAGTGAGAACTTAGACATGAGGCAAAAGTAAACAACCAGGAAATATATACATATATGTACAATACCAAAAACAGGTCAGAGGTCAGAGGTTAGAAAAAATAGTTGAAACACATGTGTATTGTAATCTACAGTCATGTTAGTAAAAGTGATTACCTTTATGTAAGGACTCATTTGGATCTTTGTTTAAAGTACCACCTTGGATGAAAGCAAACACCCCAGACCTCGTTCCATTTCCTGACAAAAAAAAAAAAACAAGAACCATAAATTGTAAAGTTTTCACTTTTTCCCATTTTACAGTTGGTTATCTAAACCTAAACAGTCCTGAAACCAGTAAACTAGTTTAGAGATGCACGAACACAATCCAAAACATCCAACAGCATTCACCTATTTCATTCACATCTTGAACATCTACCGTAACTTCCCCAACTTCTGATTTTGACAAAGACTCAGTCTTGTCTTCAGACAAAACCTTCTCTCTCATAATCAATTCTACTGCAAAAGCTGAAAAACAAAAAAAAAAAACATAAACACACTTCAATCCTAACATGGCGACATTGGTCCTAAACACAAAATCACGATAACATCGAAGAAGTTTAAATTTCAAAAAAAATTTCATTACCGCATTGCGTAAGATGACGTAATTAAAAATCCAAAATTTAGTGTACACAGTTCAACGAAAACACAATCACAAAGGGGAGTAAGGAGGCGATACTTACGAGACGGTGGATAAGACTGAGCGGTCTCAAACCAAAGTTCAGCAGCACGAGACTCCAAAGACAACTCTTCCCGAGTAAAATCAAACCAATGAGCAGCATCAAACTCGTACTCCAAATCGATTTCAGTCACTTCGAACACCATCATATCTGTATCCATATCTTCATCGGACTCCGTCTCCGTCTCCGTCTCTGTCTCCATCTCCATATCTCTCTTTAAAACCTCCACTGTGAGACAATAAACGCAATAACAGTAGATAAAAAAAAACGAACTACTGGTTTACTCACCGCAAGAAATCCAGACAGAACCCTAATTTATGTGTGGTTTTATCATCATTGGTTTTTTTTGATGAGTAGAACACAGAAGGAAGGAGAAGAAGAAAGAAGAAATAAGTAAGAAATTGCAGAGAAGGAAATAAATGTCACTATTTTTTTTTTAGTTAACAAAAAAAAAAGCGACAAAACGGCAATTTTTTATTTTATGTTTTCCTTCTACAGAACAACAAAACGACACCGTTCTTTGAGCGTGCAGTTTTCATGACGTGGATTTATTATGTAGAAAACAAAATGTGTTTGAATTTGATTAGACTGATGAGAGGGATAGTCCAAAAGACTAGGGTAGCCCTATTGAGTCAGAGAATGTAGGGGTGTTTATGTAGTTTAGTTAGGAAGTGACGTAAGGTGTTTTAGTGTTTTTTTTTTGGGCGTTCGATGAGTCTGAAATTTTCGGCGGGGAATCGAGAAATGTGGGTTTATTTTCGATTCTGCCACCACTCCAACAGTTTGCATTCGTCCGTTTGTCACGTTTTGACTGTTTGATTTAGACCTTTTTCTTTCTTTTTAAAATTTGTTCATGTTATCTTGATCTTTGTAACTTTAGAAATCTTGTTGGATAAAAATATTTAGTATTATTTTTAGGTTCACAATTCTTTCATATTTATATGTTACAGTCATATGCACTTATGCAGGCCTGGTCATATGTTTTGTTGATAAAGTTGTATTTGTCTATTAGTGTTTTAACCAAAATGAGTCGTGTTTAAACAGTAAAAAAATCATCAACGTTCTCAAACTTTTGTCAAATTAGTTAACCAAAAATTATAATTTTGTTGGTGTTTTTTTCAATTTTAGGTGTATATGAAGATTGAAAACACCTACATAAAAAATATTCTAACTAATTTATTATTCTTTATGTATTACTTTTGGAATTTGTTTTTGTATAAATTTAAGTAATGTTTCTATGCAAATGTGTCGTAACTGATTGTTTTTTTTACTATTTATAGTGTGCAATATAATTTTTATTGGTTGAACTAGTTGTAGACTAGTTGATGTTGTTTTTATGTAAAAAAAAGTAATTAAATGAATTTTGTGAATTCTTAAAGATATATATATATATAAAATGCAGAGGATAATCCTACTAATCTCCAAATTGGGTCCAACCATATATCCTGTTAAAGCTTAAAATTTTCTTGTTGACTATAATTAAAAAAGAAAAAGAAAAAAGCCTAAAATTTGCTTAAAACATTGATATTTACAATATTTCGAATATGTAACTGAATTTGAAAGTCTTTTTCAGTTTTTCCTATTTAATGAGCATGTGTTTCACCGGATGACAAATTGCCATTAATTACCATTATTGATGAGCAATGGATTTTATTCGCATGAAAGATACAATGTTGTTGACACTTGACAGTGGTACCAAACTACCAAGTCAGAAAGCATATTTATTTTGATTCAAAAATGAAAACTATATTAAATTTTGACATATAACTTTTTACTGCTAATTGGGCAACTGTTTTAGTCTTAACAGTTTTTTTTTTTAAAAAAGTATATATAATACACCAAAGACCCAGGAATTTTTTGAAGAGAATAGGACAAATATTTAATTTTGTGGTTAATAGGTAGGACAAAATGTAAACGCTTAACTTTACATACATATAGTACTTTTTAGACAAAACTGTGTCAAAAGGATTTCGGGTTTTGTTTCGGGTTTTGTTCCAAAAGCACTTTTTGAAGGGAATTAAGACAACATTTATTTGGGGATGAGAGTGGTTGAACATATTTGTTTCTCTGTTTAGTTTTGTGGGAGAGCATCAAATGCACCAATATGAACAATTTTAAATAGTAACCGATATAAAACCTAAATAAATTATGGGAAAATTGGATATAAAGCCTTGAAACTGATTTCTATTGAAACTGATTTATATTTTGCATAAAGCCTTGAATGTAGAAGATTCTACAATAGTTTTTGGATTATGTTTTTGAAAAACTCTTTTTTGCTCTAGTCAATTTTAGCCTAAATGAATTCGTAAGAAATAAGAAAACTACTTTTAGGTTTTCTTTACAATTCTTCATAAAAACCAAAATCCACATAATTAAAGATTTTCAAAAAATGCCTACGACACTTCTCATTTTTCTTTTATTGCAAAAACTAAAAATAAATGAATCAAAAACTAAAAACCATAATTTAAAAATCATTTAAAACCCCACTACCAATGGTTTTATATAATTAACTAGATAAGGGCTTTAAATTTTTTTTATATTGCTTGACATGATTATAGTTCTTATAATTACTAAAATTGTTTTGTGACAAAATATCTGTAACCATTAATTTTTTTTACTCTAAAGATATTTTGGATGAATAATTGGTAAAAATTATCTACTCTATTACAAAGATTTTATGACCAACCCAATTAAAGTTGAAAAATTGAAAAAAAGTTAATATAACATAATAAAAATAAAAATTGAATATTTTAATCATGATGATATATATAAAGCATTAGATAATTCAGATATACAAAACATAAGCTTTATAAACAATCTCAAACATGATATATGTCATAATCACGTTACGGATCGATGCCATATTTACTCATCAGAAGTATCGCATTGTACCAAAACTACTTAGAAGTTAGAACTATGACCTCATCTCAAATATTCTCGAATCGTAAATTCTCAACTGATTTCTACCAGAATCAAAAATTCTCATATATTTCTTGATATATTTCTCGATATACCTGGATTTAAACGGTATTTAAACGGTTTACGAACCAAATTCAGTAGAAAAGCACATAAATCAGGTTTGAAACAAATTTTAAAACGCTTTACCGTTCCAACTTCTTGAATTATAAAATCGCTTCTCAATTACTCGGTTAAGAGATATTGTTTCATTACCGGAATCATTGATATTATCCATAAGAGAAAACTCTAGATTTTGACCATATAAATCAACCACCGACTAATCTTTGAAACTTATATCGCTACTAACTGTAGAATTACTTTTAGAACCTCCATCAGTGTCTCCATCTTTAATTAATGTGGTGGGCTTTATATACTTTGATTCTAATTTATTGCATTTGATAGCTTCCATTGCACCGTTTAATTATATCTGAAAACAAATTAATAAAAAAATATATAGTTCGAAAAGAATTCTGAATGACAAAAACATTGGGCCTTTTCTCAATTTAGCCCATAATATTCTAAGTCGCAAGTTTTCACTTCTCTCTCATTCTCTGCTACTCTTACGTTTACACGCACATTGTCCTATTGATCTGGATGATCTGATAGACTGACACAACATCAACACTATTACAACGACTACATATTCTGGTCATATTCTAGTTACTAATTAGACAATTTCCAATCTTCATATATATATATATATATATATATATATATTTTGGGTTAAAAGTTTGTTTGAATAAATTATGAAAGTCTTACATGAGAACTATAAACAACTATTTTACATGAGAGTACGTAGAATGAGACATGGTCTCAACTCTCAAGTTTTCAACTATATAAACAACAAGGTCAGTTAAATGATTATTTTCCAACATCAAAAAGCAAAAGATCCAGAAAAACATATACTAAGATTAGATGTTAGAGAGCTTGCTGTGTTTATAAATTTCTTTTCTACCTTATCTTTGTAAACAAACCAAAAACAGTAGTGAAGAACTCAGAGACCCAAAAATCAAGAGTTCTTTCACATATTGGACAAAACCTGTACTTTGGGAATAAAAGCAGAGACAAAAGGTTGCTGTCTCTCCATTACTGTAATAACAAAGCTTCCTCCTCCTTTTTCATAACTTCGAGCTGTCTTTTCGCATACTTGGTGATGAGAATAGTTGTCACAACAGTTGCTACAAAACCAATAATGTTGAGAACAATCTGAAGAATCGAGATGCCTTTTTGTTCCACAGTGGATGCATCTGCCAATGTCCTTATAAGAATCCCTCTGCAAACACCAAAAAAACAACAACATCAGAATGCTGTTAAATCAATCAATCGTTATCAGTATTATTCCAAGACATTTCCACACTTACGTGTAAAGTGCGACAAAAATCTCTGGCGCCATGCCTGCGAGGGAACCGGCTATGTAAGGACCGTACTTTACACGAGTTGCAACAGCGCAGTAGTTATAAAGAGCAAAAGGGAATGGAGAAATCCGGATTAAGGTTACAGCTCGAAACTGGTGAAACCAACTGCCTCCACCAGCAGCTCTCAACATTGCAGCTTGATCTGGATATTTTTCTAACCAACCCTGGCAACATGATACATTTTAAGCAATCTATACATCACTCATGAGTCAGGATATAACTTTAAGAAAGAAACACGTACTTGAATTTTGTTGCAGAAGAGATAGCTTATGAAGTAAGGAAGTGATACACCGATAGCTACAGCTGGGAGAGTAAGGAGAAGACCATAGCCATAACCAAATGTAATCCCAGCCACCCACATTGACGGCGTAGTTGGAATAAGTATCACAGGGAATAAAGACACGGATGCAAACACAATGATACCACAAACCGGGTGTGTAAATGTCTCCATCTCCCATTTTATAAGTGGGATTAGCTCCTTCAAACAAAGACAAATGGGATAAATCCCATAGTTAGCAACAGAGCCAAAGATGTTACAAACATCAAATTACAAATCTCAATTCTGCTTAACTTTCATCCTAGAGCAATTGGGGTACTCGGAACCTGAGCTAATAGGAGAGTACACAACTCCAAGTCACATTAATCCTGAGCTAATAGCAGGGTACACAACACAACCCCAATTCATATGAACCAATCATATAAATGAACCTACTTTATAAACTAAAAGAGCAGATTCATCATTACAATGTTGTGGGCAATTACATATGTTGAAACCCAAATTGATAAAGAACAAAACTTTGAGAAGAACATAACACATAGAACATCAAACCTTATCCATGATTAAAGGAGCGAGCCATTTGTAACCAGCGAGACACAAAGCAGTTAGAATCGTTAAGAAAAGACCAAGCTTGATCCAGAACCACACAGATCTTTTCTGTCCACTAGAAGAAGAAGAAGACGGTGATGATGATGAATCATCTTCTTGTCGATGTTCTTCAAACTCATCATCACCAAGTTTAACGTAATTCCCTGATTTCTCAACTCTATCATCTTCAACTCTGACCCGAAATTCAGAAACCGCATCGTCTTCTTCGTGATAAGTCATTGAGTAGTACTAACCTAGAAAACAGAGACGAACGACTCGATTCTCCGATGGTTATCGGAGAAGGAACGAGAGGACACAACACAGTGATGACGAAAAATTCAGAAACCTGAGGATGAAGGAAGGATTGAGAGAAACGAAAAGAGAAGATTTGTGTGATTTTTTATGAAAAGAGAAACAAAATCCAAAGTTTTTGTTTGTTAAAGTGTCATGGCTAGCCTTGACGCAAGTTCCTTTCTTTAATTTATTTATTTCCAATTTATATTGTTTTTTTTGCTTTATTTTATTCAGTTTACGAAAAAATAATATAAATATACAAAATGGTTGAACTCACGGTTGACGTAAAATAATAAAATATTAGTTGGTTTGAAAAAAACACCTGGATCATGTCGGCAAAGGCGTGTGGATAATGTTTTTTTGAAATTATTTTGGGTGCGTTAACAAAAAAAAAATATTTTGGGTGTAATAATCCAATATCTTTGATTAAAAGGTATATAGTAAAGAAAATCAACTATTTAAAAGAATAGTTCATTTTTTTCTAATTATACTATAGTGCAGTTAACTTATGGTTGATAAAAAACAATATTTAAATTGAAATACTAAGTTATATAGTGTTTTTAACTTTATATTAAAAAACAATATTTGATTATTAGACCGGTTTTGTAAAATCTCTCACTTTCAGCCAGTTGTGTTGAGTACAGGACCAATCAAACATAAGAGGTGGTGGCTTTATTGCCATACACGTGGCCATAACAAAGGACGATTAGTTGTTTGCTTCCTTTTTTGTAGTTTGTCGTTAGTTTCGTTTTCGTGTGACTTTATAACTTTTCATTTTCTTTTTTTAGATTGATATTATGGTTTGCAAATCTTTAGAGCATTCGTTAACTGAGTGCATGAACTATGAAGCTTCGTAGACGTAGACATGTATCGCCTAAAGTTCTAAAATAGTTTTTTCTAGCTGCATAAGTAAAGCCAAGATTTAATAAGTTAAAGATACGTAATTTTTATCGTTGTCAATGTTTTAGACCTCTGTGAATGCACTTGGGCTCTGTTCTCTTATTTGTCGTCAAGTCTACTTTTACATTAGGATTGTGGCTAATCTTTTATCAAGTTATATTCGTCATTGTTGATTTTTTTAATAGATACATACAGGGTTCTTGAATATAACGATTACTTAATTATTTTAGAAGATGCCAGTATTTTAAATCTGTTTTGCACATCCTCTTTATGTCTCTGTTAATGGTGGTGTGTTGACTCTGCGTTTGGTATTACACATCTTTATTATATGTTGGCTAGCTTTTTGTCTATATATACTCATTTGTTGATATTCTTCACATAAATCTTCTTTTTAGTAGTGGAATACTATGGGATTTACTTTAGATTTCATTCTCATTGGAGAAATCAGATGTGCTGCATATTAAATTGAGCATCTTTGATATGAAAGTGACATGGTCAATGTCTTCAATTTTGTATATGGTTTTGAATCTTTTTATCAAATAACAAAAAGTGATTATGGGAAGCAGGTTTATTTAAAGACATGGATCAATTTCTTTGTCTGCATACTCTTTTGTTTACAAAATCACCTAATTATCATGCTACACATAATCATCATGAACTAATCCTTATTTCCCGATAGAAGATGCACATATAATAGGCATTTATTATACATTTTATCACGCCGTGATCTTTTCTTCCTTCATTCTCTTACAATCTGTTTCTTCACCATCAGCAAACTGGCGAAGTCCTCTCTTGGGTCTAACATCATCCATAACATCATCTAGATCGTAGGAATAGGTTGGTTCGATCTGCAAACTTGACTGAACTAGTTTTGTCCGTTTCAGCAACATACAATCATCATCTTCATGAACATACACTAAACTCATCCCACATTTTATAACTTCACAAGTTTCCATCTTCTTCCTTGTTTCATCATCCGTCACATAAAATTTGAACGAAGCCTTCGTGTAGCAATAGTTTTCAGTTTCTCCATGGAGATTCTTAACGTGGAAGCAACTATTGTATCCCATGAAAACGTGGTCAGAAGTGAGCTTTCTTGGTTCATGGTTAAGCGATCCACAAGGCTCATTCCACCCTGCGAGAGTGAAATCAAATCTTGTGAAGGAACCCTCTTGGTTCTCGAATTTGCCACAACACTTTACCGACAAACGTTTCGCACGGTCTTCATAGTCGTTGAATGAGACAACTACAGATAAGGCAAATCCAACAATGTTAGTGTTACACCAATGCGGAGACAATGGGATACCTATTGTACGTCCCAATCTTTGGTGGCAGAACCAGCTAGGTATATCAGTTGCCGGAAAACTGATTCCGACCAGAGGCTCTGGGATGAACCCCTGCAAAAGACCGACAATAAGATTTTGTTCTATTTCTTTTCATGGTGAGAGCTAGGGAGGTAGAAGGATAAAAAGACAATACCCTATAATAGCGTTTGACAGATGCATTAGCCATCAATTGACTTTTGATTCGAGCATGACCCACAAGGCTCTCATGTGCTTCTTTGTTGAGTTTGTAACAATTGCTAAACATGAACATAGACTGGATCCTCTCTCCCACATTCAACGGTGTCAACGGATTTGCCAAAGTTTCAAGTGACTCGCACTCATGTGCATCCAGATATTGCAGGTTTTGAGGAAGGGCTGGTATAGATTTGAGGAATTTGCAATACTTTAAATCAAACCATTTCAGATTCTGAAGTTGGTCGAAGCTCTCTGGAAGATTCTCGATGTTGTTTCCGCTTATGCATAAAGACTGCAGACAGGATAGACCACCAATATTATCTGGGAGTTTGTAGAGATTGCATCTTGAGAGGTAAAGATCTGTTAACCGAGAGCAGCACAATGTTGGTAGCATGAAGAACATACTACCAAAAACTTGACTGCTTGTTCCACATAGCGAAAATGTCTTGATATTGCTCAAATGCATCATCTTTGGCAGCTCAGTGATGGCTGTATCATCCAGAAGTAAAATCTCCAAAGCCTCCATGTTTTCCTTGATTTCTGGAAAAACTTCTAGTTGTGAGCAGCCTGAAAGTATTAGCTCTCGTAGACAGTTCAACTTATAAAGACCAGAAGAAAGACGCTTCAGCTTTTTGCAGTTCCTCAGATTCAACAAAACAAGTTTTCTTAAGGTTTCAATGGATTCAGGAAGGGTCTTTATAGCAGTGCCATCTAAAAGTAGAACTTCAACATTTTCTGAGATTAGTGGACATTTCTTTAAGCTGGAGCAGCCGCTGAGAATAAGAGTTTGCAGGGATTGATTTTTTATTTCTTTTGGAAGACTCCTAAGGCTTGTGCATTCCCTGAGATTGAGGTAAACAAGTCTCTCCAAACAATTCATCGATGATGGCAACTTTTCCAAACTTTTACATCCTTCCAGATTCAATCTTTCAAGATTTTGAGCATTTGCCAAACCCAAACACCGGCGTAGTTCCAAGGAATGACTGAGGTCGACCCATCTGAGCATTCTAGCATCCTGTGACAGAAGATACAATCATACGTCAAATCATTGATACAAATCAGTATTCAAGAGTTTAGCTTATGACTGGTGAAACTAGACATGTATATACATACCTTGTCATCACCCCAAATCTCTACTAATTTACTATATGGCAACTTAAGGTCGACTAGGTTCTTGGGGTAAAAGTTCTGAGGGAGACTTTGTAGAGGGCATCCATGCCAATGTAGATAAGTAAGTTCATCAGGAAGGAAATCAAACCCATTTCGAGAGTACAGTTTATGATCCACTTCACACCTATGAGAACACCGAGAATCATAAATTTTTATGTATTTGAGATTGTACATCCCGTTGAAGGCTTTGGATCTTAGACGCATTGCTCCTAGATTTGATGTGTCAAGAAAAATCCCTCTTATTTTTTTAGATCCCTATCAATCATGTGGTAGATATACAATAGTTAGTTCAAAGCGAGATGCTAAAATAATATCAAATTTTAAACTATATAATATCACCAAGAATATGCCACTACGTACCATGTCTTTTGTCAGCTGGTCACATATATCTTCACTATCCCATAGTCTGAGATGCCAATCGCGCTGCGGACGATGTTGTGATAGCCACCTATAGTCTCTTATTCCGATTGGTTCTGGTTTTGTACTAATCTCCTTTCCCATCGTCTGCAACATGTCATGCATCTCGATGCGATCATCAACAAGAGTAATCAAACATTTGTCAACGAGTTCTTGTATCACGCTAGACACATTCGTTCCACGACTGTACAAAAGGCTTGTCACGTAATCCACCTTCTCCGATCTAAAGAAACATGCAATATCAAGAAAGATATCTTTCTGCTCAATGCTAAGTTCATCAAAACTAGTTTCAAGAACTTCGTAGATATCTCCATGAGATTTACTTTTGAGTATTTCCAACCTAGCTTCCCAAAACTGTTTATCCATCTTGCAAAGATCAGATCCTAAAACCTTAAGAGCCAAAGGGTGGCCTTTAGCATAATCAAGAACCATATTTGTCAAACCCTGAAACTCTTTTAGAGGGCCAGTACTGTCACCAAACGCATTCGAGCTAAAGAGCTTCAAGGCTTCTCTATCATTCAATCTCGGGAGCACATATTTCCGGCCTTGGATCGTCTCCACCAGTTTACAGTCTCTAGTAGTAATGATGATTCTACTTCCTCCTCGATACCATTTACGGTGCCCCATAAGATCTCTTACTTGTTTCTCATGATTCACATCATCAAGCACAATAAGCAGTTTCTTGCTCTTGAGACGGCTCTCAAATTTCGCATGTGCAGTTTCAGGAGCTCCAATCTCCAGATTTCTTTCGTTTAGCAATGTAGACAAGAGCTTCTCTAGCAAATATTCTAATCCGCTTCGACCTAGATTTTCACTGATTTTTGAAAGAAAACAGCTACCATCGAACTGACCTCGCAACCGTCCGTACAAGCAATCAGCAAGGGCGCTTTTACCAATACCAGCCATGCCAACAATTCCTATGACGCGAACAGAACCCAACTCATGGCACGATAATAGCTTTTCTAAAGCCTCCACACGTGATTCTATTCCTACCAGGCCATGGTTCCCTACGGGAGCCAAATCACTGAGCTTCTTTAACGTGTCGAAAGCAATTTCGTTCACAAGTTTAGCCTCGGACGTGCTATCAAAACATGAAGATGAAGCTTAAGTTATTAAAACAAATCATAGTGAAACTAATATTAAAGCATTAACCCGTGCGTGGTAAGTGGAGTTAACCTAGATTCATTGATAACATAGCCAGAGATGTTGAAAGCTGTGGTCAACGCAGCTTTCCAAGATGAAACCTCGTCGTCGGTAACACCGGTGAAACTCTCGTCTCCCACCATCATCAACAAGTCTGATTTTTCAATTTTGTAGAAAATAGGTATCACCACCTGCTTGATTCGATCCCTACACTGGAGGATTTTCACAAGCTCTCGGAGGCACCACGAGGAGTTTGTGAAGTTCTTGGAGAAGACAATGATGGCAATCTTGGATTGCTCGATTCGATCGAAAAGCGCGGCGATGTCGTCCCCTCGGCGGAGCCTGTCGTCGATAAAGGAGTCGATTCCCTTTCCAGATAGCTTATCTTGTAGATGGCCTGTGAAGTTGTTTCGTGTGTCGAAACCTCTGAAACTAAGAAACACATCAAACTTTGCCGGAGGAAACTCCATGGGAGAAAAAGCTTAGGATCCGAAGATCACACACTCTCGGATAAGAGTTCTTTTTTTTTTTTTTTTGTACCACAAATTGTGTGGTGGGTGGAAAATGTTAGTCGGTTCCTAATAGATAAAGTCAAACTAATGGCTTCCCAGAAGAAAAAAAAAAAAAGAAATTGAAACTCTGAAGAAGGGAAGAAGCGTAGTGGACGATGAAGAAAGATGGATTTAGCGATAATCTCAAGCTCTCAATTCCAGCTGCTGACGAGCAATCCAACTCCAAGTTCCTGTATATTTTTATCTATTTCTCGATGGATCTATGAATATAGATTTGATGATGTGTTTTTCTGCGGAAATGTCTGTCTCTGGTTTTGTTTTTGGTGTTTGTGGAGGGGGGAACTTAGGGTTTTGTGGTCTCTCTGTAGGACGACGCAGAGCGGTACATTTAAGGATGAAGATCTGCGAGTTAACAAGGATGGAGTTCGAATCATCTCTCAATGGGAGCCTGATGTTGTTAGTCTTCCTCTCTTTCTCTTTTCCTCTTTTTCTAGGTACTGATTTTACTGAATTTCGAAATTATGTTAGGTTTGGTAACTGTGAATAAAGATTTTGCTGAGTTTTAAGCTTAGGTTATGCATGAAATGTAATGTGGTTTGTGGATCTGATCATAGTACAATCTTTTTTTTTTTTTTTTTTTTAAGTTCATTGCTGTATTTTTGGATAAAGAGAATTCAGGGATTTACACATTTTTAAGCTCATGTCTTCTTACTTTTGTTCTTGCAACTGTGTTTTTCAGCTGTCTTCAATTCAGCCAGCTGATGATCAGCTGAGCTTGTGGGATTTGGATATGGTTAAAGTCATTGGAAAAGGAAGCAATGGTGTTGTTTACTTGGTTCAACACAAATGGACTGGCCAATATTTCGCCTTCAAGGTACTCATTGGTTAACCATCCTCAGATTCTATGTCGTATATGATGAGCTAATTTGTTCTTCTTTTACGTGTTCTGAGCATAATAAATCTCTTTTAATTCCATTTAAAACAGTTCTGGGGATTTCTCCTGTTTTTCTCCCTTGCCTTTTCATTATGCACTTTCTATTTTCAACTGAAATTTTTCCTTATTGTTCTCTTTCTTGCATGACTCTTATGCTATATAATTAGGTCTTTCTACTAAGCATCAATGAAGAAATCCTCAAGGAAATTGCACAAGAGTTGATAATAACTCAATCGTCACAATGTCCATTTCTTGTTACCTCGTACCAATCATTTAACCACAATGGCGCAATCTCACTAGTAATGGAGTTCATGGACGGAGGATCTCTAGAAGACTTTCTCAAATCAGTTAAAGCCATCCCTGAGTCATATCTTTCTGCCATCTTTAGACAAGTAAGCAACACGGAAACCACTAAATACCATACTTTCTTCAATCGGTCGATTGATGTGATTTCTTGAATCTGATAATACAGGTGATCCAAGGACTGATCTATCTTCATCATGATAGGCATATCATCCACCGTGACTTGAAACCATCAAATCTGTTGATCAACCACAGAGGAGAAGTCAAAATAACTGACTTTGGTGTGAGTACCGTTATGACAAACACAGCAGGTTTAGCGAACACATTTGTGGGGACTGACAATTATATGTCTGTAAGTATCTTGTTTGTCTGTTTAGCATTGACTAGTTTGAAACCCTTCTCAGCGGTTAAATTGAGATTCTGAAGTTTTCCTTTTTGCAGCCAGAGAGAATTGTTGGAAGCATGTATGGTAATAAAAGTGATATATGGAGCTTGGGATTAGTAGTGCTCGAATGTGCAACAGGAAAGTTTCCTTATGCACCTCAAAATCAAAAGAGAAGATGGACCAGTGTTTACGAGTTGATGGATGCCATTGTTGACCAACCGCCACCTGCTCTTCCTTCAGGAAGTTTCTCCCTTGAGTTATCTTCATTCATCTCCGCATGGTAATTTCTCAAAAAAACAAAAGCAGCTCTTTTACTTGGATTGCGTACTGACTGACATATTCTACACTACACTCTCTTTCAGTTTGCAGAAGGATCCGAACAGCAGAAGCTCTGCTAAGGAACTAATGGTTTGTTTTTTTAATAAAATCTCTTTTGCATCTTTTTTATCGATTCAAACGTTGAAGCATCTTCTGGATCAAAAATGAACTATTGTTGTATAATAATCCCTTTTGCTGATTTTGTTTTATCCATTCAAGTGTTAAACCATCCACTGGGTCAAAGAAAATTTCAGGAACATCCTTTTTTGAACAAATACGACTACTCGGGGATCAATCTGGCGTCTTACTTCACAGATGCAGGATCGCCGCTTGCAACACGTGGGAATCTGTCTGGTACGTTCGCCGTTTAAACTACAGGGAGACATAGTATCACCTTTTGGTTCCTGTTATCATCTGAGGTTTCTTGTGTTAACTTCCAATTTAAAAAAATGCTCTTATTATATATATAGATATTTTATGCGATATATCTTAAGATTATAGGTATATAAGCAAATGAGAGTGTTTATTGAAAATTTTCCACTTGGAATTCATATCTTGTGATATTTTAAATTGGAATCTTTTGGGAAAAAGAAGAATGATCTATATTCAAAGAAAGCTTCTATTTTATCTCACTGTCTAATCATTGGTTTACATGAAGACGTTAACCATGCCGATGATATGAATTTAGTGGCAAACGTTCGATGTGAGATACTGAGGATCCAGTAAGAAAATGTGAGAACTGTTTAGATTGCAGTCAGATAACATACATGGAATACTTTATGTGATTTCAATTTAGCAGGTACATCTGCCGCCAACCAATAAAACTGCTTTGTTTAAACAATGGTTCCAGTCATACTGTTTACCGCTTTATTTTACTCATTCTAAACGACATCTTCCTTTTTGTTACATTGTTAAAACTGTAGTTACCATTGACCAATCATACTTGCGCAAAATATTCCATGTATGTTATCTGACTGAAATCTAAACTGCTTTGTGTGAAGACCATCTAGGAGAAACTTCATGTGAGAAGATGTTCCATAGCGATGATGCAGCTAGTGAGATTGACGAGCCATACCCTCCATATCGCCACGATGAGGTTTGGAGGCTGGAGGGAATCCCCAAATATGGGGTTGAAGCATCGCGTTTGGCGGAAGAAGGAATCCATACTGTCCAAGAGCTTCGCCGTTGTATTGCGATTAATCCGGACGCCTTCCACCGGGTAAAAACTATAAACACAATGACTTTATTTTTTGGCTTTTTCTAAAGTGCCGATGGAATAGCCTAATACCACCATAATAGATATACAGCCTGGCATGGAAGTGTGCAAGTCTTTTTAGTGTTTCTTGACGACTTCTTCTATTTTGTTGGGATACGTTTTCAGATATTAGGAGCATTGGTGTCCAAGGATACATTGGACACGATTGTATCCCACGCAATGAGTTGCTATGAGGACCATGAGGATGGGAGAAAGTATTATGCATACAAAGTGCAAGCTCAGGGAGCCTTTTTTCTCTTCAATGACTTTTACGAATTAGAAGAAGTTTCATTCGATGGGGTCACTACACTAAACTCCAATGAGTTGACCTTTAAACAAAAGGTCCGTAATTCCCCTAATTGCCTATGAATTAGTTTTGCAGTCTCGGAATTTTATCGACATAAGCATTCTCGTCGGCGCGTAATTTCAGGAACTTATTGACAAACTGAAGCTTGACGCTTATGAAAACGTAACTAGATTCACCGAGGTGGATAAACAGATCTTTGAGCATAATCCACGAGATTCCGTAAGTGAGTCCTCTAATAAAAGTAACGTTTTGCCTCCAGACACATCACCTGAGTCTGAATGTGATGTCTTCATCTCATACAATGAAAAGGACGTAAGCAGCAATTTCATTAGCCATCTTCGTGCTTCCCTCTGCCAGAAAGGGATTTCAGTCTTTGACAAATTTGATGAAGTTCCAGAATATAGAGTTATGATCGAATTCATAAGAAGCGGTGACGTCTCTTCCAAATACTCAATATTTTTGAATAGAAAGGAACGAGGCGTTTCTCAGATGTGGTACAGACTATCACAATCTTCTATCGGTAACAAGACGAATCTTGAGAGATATTCCCTCCAAAACAAGCGAATGTGGTCAATATGTGATGTTTTAAAGGAAGCGCCTGACTACATATTGACAAAAGAGTACGTAAGCTGGAGTAGTCTTTTTATGTTCTTTTGTTTATGTTTAAAAGAATCTTTTCTAGTCTACACTCATTTTAGTATTATAACTAACTTCAGTATGGTCATTTAATTTTTTCTTTCTTGATGTTGACTATCTATGAAATGGTGCAGATCTGAGTCCGAACTTATAAATGAGATTGTTAGAGATGCTTTGAAGGAGCTATGTTCCAGTGATAAGGAGAAAATGATTGGGATTGATGCACAAGTTGATGAGATCCTCTCGCTACTATGCATCGAGTCCCCAGATGTTCGCAAAATAGGTATATGGGGTACAGCTGGTATAGGAAAGACGACCATTGCTGAAAAAGTCTTTCGCAGAATCTCTGTCCAATACAAGACCTGCATCTTCCTGAAGGACATTCATGAACAAGTAGAAGAGAATGGGCAGGTTACAGTTAGAGAAGAATTTTTTTGTAAACTCTTAGAGGTCGAACCATCTCTGTTGCGGAATTCCGACATTAACACATGTTTCTTGAGGAGTAGGCTTCAGTGCAAGAGGGTTCTCGTTATTCTTGATGATGTGAACGATTTTAAGGATCTTGAAACCTTTTCCTGGAATCTTAACTGTTTTGGTCCAGGAAGCAGAGTAATCATAACCTCTAGAAATAGAGGCGTGTTCGGGCAAAGTAAAATCGATCATATCTACGAGGTCAAGCCATTAGATACGTCTACGTCTCTGTTACTTCTTGATAGTGGTACATTGGAAAGTGTTATATCAATGTCAACTGCTGATTACAGGAAGCAGTCACTTGAGCTGGTCAAATTTGCTAATGGAAATCCAGAAGTTCTTAAATATTTGAAGAACAGATCCCACGGAGACTGGGATCAGTTATTACAAGAAGTTCTGGAAACCTCTCCCGTTTGCATTCCACGTATATTAAGGAGCTGTTTTGGACTTGTGGAAAACGAGATCAATATATTTTTGGATATTGCCTGTTTCTTTAGAAGGATGGATAAAGATGACGTTGCAATGTTGTTGGATGGTTGTGGTTTCTTCGCACATGTTGGATTTAGAAGCCTTGTTGACAGGTCACTCTTATCCATAACACACAACTTGGTTGACATGCACAGATTTATCCAGGCAACGGGTCGAGAGATTGTTCGTCAGGAGTCACCCGACATGCCAGGAAAACGCAGTAGGTTGTGGAATCCAGAAGACATTTTGGATGTATTTTTATATGATAATGTAAGTCATAAATCAGCACAGCTTTAGCCTCTCTAAGTTCATTCTTGCTAATTTCTTTCTAGAAGCTGACTTCTAATCTCTGCTTTTTCAGGGCACTTCAACTATTGAAGGCATTTTCTTGGACATGTCAAAGCACAAATTTAATGCAAATCCCAATATATTCGAGAAAATGTGCAACCTTAGATTGCTAAAATTTTATTACTCCGAAGTGGTGGAGAACAGTAGAGTATCTTTACTCCAAGGTCTTAAATATTTGCCAAGCAGGCTAAGACTTCTCCACTGGGAATATTATCCTCTAAGCACTTTGCCACGGAGTTTCAATCCAAGGAATCTTGTGGAGCTTAACTTGCCAAGTAGCTCTGCAAAAAAACTTTGGAAAGGGAAAAAGGTAAGATTCAAGATTCTGTGCTACCAGTTCAATTATATATGTTAAACCATGAAATGGTTCTGATGTTTATTTATCTCTTTGGCAGAGTCTGGAAAAGCTTAAAAAGATGAGACTTAGCTACTCTGACCAGTTAACTAAGCTCCCTAGACTCTCAAGTGCGGCAAATCTTGAGTTTCTTGATCTTGAAGGTTGTAGCAGCTTGTTGAGCATTAGCCAGTCCGTTTCTTATCTCAAAAAGCTTGTTTTTCTAAATCTAAAGAACTGCTCAAAGCTGCAGAGTATTCCATCTACTGTTGATTTAGAATCTCTTGAGGTTCTTAATCTTTCTGGCTGCTCAATGCTAGAGACTTTCCCGGAGATCTCACCAAATGTAAAAGAACTCTACATGGGTGGGACTATGATACAAGAAATCCCGTCGTCGGTTAAAAACTTGGTATTGCTTGAGAAAATGGACCTGGAAAACAGTGGACACCT
This sequence comes from Camelina hispida, assembly GCA_023657505.1. Lineage (NCBI taxonomy): Eukaryota > Viridiplantae > Streptophyta > Magnoliopsida > Brassicales > Brassicaceae > Camelina > Camelina hispida. Next base: position 6,884,952 of record CP094636.1, on the reverse strand, counting down.
TAAGAATCTTCCAACCAGCATCTGCAAGTTGAAGCATCTTGAAACATTGAATCTGTCAGGCTGCATAAGCCTGGAGAGGTTTCCAGACTTGTCGAGAAGGATGAAATGCTTACGGTTTCTGGATTTAAGCAGGACAGCCATTAAAGAGCTACACTCCTCCATATCGTATATGACTGCTCTTGAAGAACTGAGATTTGTAGGCTGCAGGAACCTCGTAAGATTGCCTGATACCGCGTGGAGCCTAAGATTTAAGGTTGAGTTTCGCCAGATTGATACAGAGAAGTTTTCAAAACTATGGAATAGATTTGGATGGCTCAAGAAAGTGCAGATATCTTAGTTTCCACTTTTACTCTTTGGAACGGACGCACATAAGAGTGTGTTACAAATGTCTTCAATGTAAAGTTAGAGAATTTGCAAGACAATATTTGAATATGCAGAGCTTAATAAACAATATTTTACTGATAGAATACCAATAATAGAACTGATGTAAAATTTTATCACGCCAAGATCTTCTCCTCCTTTGTTCTTTTACAATTTGGGTTTTCATCACAACCACTAAACTGGCACTGACCCCTCTTGGGTCTAACATCATCCATAACATCATCAAGATCGTAGGAACAACTTGGTTCTGTCTTCAAAATCGGCTGAACCAGATTTGTCTTCTTCAGCAACATACAATCATCATCTTCATGAACATACACTAAACTCATCCCACATTTTATAACTTCACAAGCTTCTATCTTCTTCCTTGTTTCATCATCCGTTACATAGAATTCGAACGAAGCCTTTGTGTAGCAACAATTGTTACCCTCTCCATGGAGATTCTTTACGTGGAAGCAACTGTTGTATCCCATGAAAACGTGGTCAGAAATGAGCTTTCTTGGTTCGTGGCTAAGTGAACCACACGGTTCGTTCCAGCCTGCGAGAGTGAAATCAAAACTTGTGAAGGAACCGTCTTGGTTCTCGAATTTGCCACAACACTTTACCGAGAAACGTTTAGCACTGTCTTCATAATCCTTGAATGAGACAACTACAGATAACGCAAGCCCAACAAAGTTAGTGTCACACCAGTGTGGAGGCAATGGGATTTCTAGTGAACGTCCTAGTCTTTGGTAGCAGAACCAGCTAGGTATTTCTGTCGCTGCATAACAGATTCCCACCAACGGCTCTGGAATGAAACCCTGCCAAAGACATACAATAAACTTTCTTTCTATTTTTGAGAGAGAGAGAGAGAGAGAGAGAGAGAGATAATACCCGATAATAGCGTTTTACAGAAGCATTAGCCATCAACTGACTTTTGATTCGAGCATGACCCATGAGACTCTCTTGTGCGTCTTGGTTCAGTTTGTAACAGTTGCTAAAGATGAACATAGAATGGATCCTCTCTCCAACCGTCAAAGGGGTCAATGGATTAACCAAAGTTTCAAGTGACTCGCATTCATGTGCATCCAGATACTGCAGGTTTTGTGGGAGAACTGGTAGAGACTTGAGCATTTTGCAAAACTTAAGATCAAACCATTTCAGATTGTGAAGTTGATTGAAGCTTTCTGGAAGATTCTCAATGTTGTTTCCGCTTAAGCATAAAGATTGCAATGAGGATAAACCACCTATATCACCTGGAAGTTTGTAAAGACTGCATCTTGAGAGGTAAAGATCTGTTAACCGAGAGCAGCCCGATGTAGGTGGCATGAAGAACATACTAACAGAAACTTGAGTGCTTGTACCACATAGTGAAAATGTCTTGATATTGCTCAAATGCATCATCTTTGGCATCTCAGTGATGGCTGTATCATCAAGAAGTAAAATCTCCAAAGATTCCATGTCTTCCTTAATTTCCGGAAAAAGCACTAGTTGTGAGCACCCTGAGAGTATTAGCTCTTGAAGACGTTTCAGCTTATAAAGATCAGACGAAAGATGCTTTAGCTTTTTGCAGTTTTTCAGATTCAACAAGGCAAGTTTTCTCAAGCTTTCAATTGATTCGGGAAGGCTCTTTATAGCAGTGCCATCTAAAAGTAGAACTTCAACATTTTCTGATATCAATGGGAATTTCTTTAAGCTGGAGCAGCCACTGAGAATAAGAGTTTGCAAGGATTGAGTTTTGAGTCCTTTTGGAAGACTCCTAAGGCTTCTACAATCCCTGAGATTCAAGTATATAAGCTTCTCCAAACAATTCATTGACGATGGCAACTTTTTCAAACCTGTACATCCTTCCAGATTTAACCTTTCAAGATTCTGAGCATTAGCCAAGCCCAAACACTGGCGCAACTTTAAGGAGTGACTAAGGTCAACCCATTTGAGATTTTCAGCATCCTGTGAAAAAAAAAATCCAGCCACAAGTCAGCTTTTGATGCAAATCAGCATTCACTTTAGCCTATGACTGATCAAACTACACACAAACATATACCTTTTCATCATCCCAAATTTCTTCTAATTGGCTATGCGGCAATTTAAGATCTACAAGGTTCTTCGGGTCAAACTCAAAAGGAAAACTCTGTAGCGGGTAACCATGCCAATGTAGATATGTAAGCTCATTAGGAAGGAAATCAAGCCCCTTACGCAAATGCAGTTTAATTTCTGCTTCACATCCACGAGAACAATGAGAATCATAAACTTTCAAGTATTTGAGATTGCACATCCCTTTGAAAGCTTTGGCACTTAGACGCATGGCTCTTAGTTTTGATGTGTCTAGAAAAATCCCTCTTATCTTGTCAGTTCCCTATCAATCAAGTGGTAGATGTATTAATTCAAAGTAAGATGCTTCGGTATAATACCAAACTGAAAATAATATCAACGAGGATACGTCATTACCAGGCCTTTGGTTAGCAAGTCACAAATATCTTCACTGTCCCATAGTCTGATATGCCACTGACACTGGTTACCATGTCGTGATAGCCACCTAAAGTCTCTTATTCCAATTGTTTCTGCTTTTAAACTAATCTCTTTCCCCATCGTCTGCAACATGTCATGCATCTCGATGCGATTACCAGAAAGAGTAATCAGACATTTGTCAACGAGATCCTTAATCACGCCAGACACATCCACACCATGACTGCTGAGAAGGCTTGTCACGTAATCCACATTCTCTGATCTAAAGAAACATGCAATATCCAGAAATATGTTCTTCTGCTCAACGCTAAGCTCCTCATAGCTTGTTTCCAAAACTTCATAAATATCTCCATGTGATCTACTTTTCAGTCTATCCAATTTAGCTTCCCAATACAAACTATCCCTCTCGCAAAGATCAGATCCTAATACCTTAAGAGCCAAAGGGTGGCCTTTAGCGTAATCTAGAACCATATTTGTCAAACCCTCAAACCCTTTCGAAGGGCAAGAGTCATTAAACGCATTCAAGCTAAAGAGCTTCAAGGCTTCTCTATCATTCAATTTCGGAAGCACATATTTCCGGCCTTTGATCGTCTCCACCAGTTTACAGTCTCTAGTAGTAATGATAATTCTACTTCCTCCTTGATACCATTTGCAGTGCCCCATAAGATATCTAATCTGCTTTTCGTCATTCACATCATCAAGCACAATAAGCAGCCTCTTGCTCTTAAGCCGGCGCTCAAACCTCTCATGTGCATTTCCAGGAGCTCCAATCTCCAAATCTCTATCATTCAGTAAAGTGGAAAACAGTTTCTGCAGCAAAGATTCTAATCCGCTTCGACCTGAATTTTCTCGGATGTTCGTAAGGAAGCAGCTACCGTCGAAGTGACCACGCATACGTCCATACAAACAATCAGCAAGAGTCGTTTTCCCAATCCCAACCATTCCAACAATGCCTATGATATGAACAGAATCCAAATCCTCCCATGACAACAGCTTTTCAAGATTCTTTAGACGAGACTCAACCCCAACGAGACCTTCGTTCCCACTCGGAGCCAAATCATTCAGCTTCTTGAATGTGTCAACAGCTATCTCATCCACAAGTTTGGCCTCAGACGTGCTAAACAACATAAACCACAATTACATAAACATCTCTAAGAAAAATAAAAGGCAGAGGAAACAGAGTGATAAGTTAGTTACCTAATCTCCTTAACAACATAACCGGAAATGTTGGATGCTGAGGCAAGAGCAGCTTTCCACGACGAGATCTCTTCAGGCGTAGCTCCGGGAAAAGTCAATTCCGGCAACTTAAACGGCACAGCGAAACTCTTCTTCTGCTTCTCAACATCCGATTTGTCAACTTTGTAGAAGATCGGTACAACAAGCTGCTGGTTTCTGTTTCTGCAATCGAGGATCTTCACTAGCTCACGGAGGCACCACGCGGAGTTCGCGTAATTCGCGGAGAAGACGATGATCGCGATCTTGGATTTCTCAATTCTATCGAAAAGCGCGGTGATATCGTCGCCTCGACGGAGCCTATCGTCGATGAAGGAGTCGATTCCTCTTAAGCGGAGTGCTTTTTGGAGATGGCCGGTGAAGTTGTTGCGTGTGTCGAAGCCTCTGAAACTGAGAAACACATCGAACTCTGCTGAAGAAGAAGAAGAAGGAGGAGGAGATGGTTCCATTGGAGAACAAAAAGCTCTGATGCAATATTTCCAGTTCCAGTCAACGGTGAGCAAACAAAGGGCTTTGTGGTTTCTCTGATAAAAACAATTCTTTTTTTTGGAGGAAAAAAAAAAAATCTAGAAGTCAACAAATAGATCTGTGAGTTAACAGTAACTTTTTAAATATTCTCTTCTCCAGTTTTTTGTTTGATAATTTTGGGGATCGATGTCGGAGAAGGAAGAGTCCACCGGAGCGGCCGACGGAGCTAGTGATTATTATCAGAGAGTTGGAAGTTCCGGTGAAAGGAATAATAGTAGCTCAAGTAGTGATGTTGACGCGAGATTCAAGCGGAACAGCTCCACCGGTTTAATGGTTTCCCAATCGCCGTCGGTGTCCACCGTATCATCATCCCCTTGGTTAGTTCCGGTGATGATTGGGATATGAATTTTCATGCGCTGGGTTTGTTTTGGAGATAATTTATGATTTTTTTGTGATGCAGTATTGGAAGGCTAACGACAGGTGCTTTAGCCTATCTTGAATCTGTCAAGGAAAAGTTTCAAGACGATAAAGAGAAATATAACACTTTCCTTGAAGTCATGAAGGACTATGATGATCAGAGCCGGTGATGCTCTCTTCTTCTTCTCTCTTCCATTTTTATTTATTCTCACAGCTGGAAATGTAGTATTCACTTTTATTTGTTGTTTTCTAGAGATGACACCAATGGCATCATAGCAAGAGTAAAAGATTTGTTCAAGGACCATGACGACTTGCTTTTGGGGTTTAATATCTTCTTGCCTAGGTGGTACCAAATAACTCTTCCGCCCAAGGATGAGACTCCTGTTGAGTTCCTTGACAAGTTCGAGGTATGTGTATACTAATGTAGTAAACCCGATACCTATTTCGTCATGTTCCACACATGTGTGCTCGGATTTGTTTTCACTTGATTTAACCCGAATGTAACCATTTGCAGGGAACATATGGAATGACATATCAGCAAGTTGTAGCTCAAGCAGTTCAAGGAATTCAAGCCCATGTCAATATGCAACCTCAAAGCGATCCTTCCTCTATGGTTCTATCATTTCCATCGGGTCAACCTCAGATACTTACCCTAGCTCCGGATTCTTCATTACCAGCTCACAGTAGTACCTCAGCCTCAGGTATAACTACTATCGAGCACGGGTCACAACGAGTTGATGATGGCTATTACTGGCGGAAGTATGGGCAAAAGAGTGCTAAAGGCGAAATGTTTCCTCGAAGCTATTACAAGTGCACACATCCAGGATGCCTTGTCAAGAAGAAGGTTGAGAGGTCTGTCGGTGGACAAGTAACGCAAAGCGTCTACAAAGGTGCTCACAATCACGAACCTCCTAAGCATGCAAAAAAAGGTAGCACCACATATCTAAGTGGGAGTTCGATACATAACAATCGTAGGAGTTCTGGATTGGCAGCATCACAGTTCAGCTCCAACAAGCAACAGGAAACAGCAAGTGACAGTGAAGAAGTCAATAGTGGAGATACTGGTGAAGATGAGCCTGAAACCAAGAGAAGGTAAAGTTATAAACTTTGTTGATGATTGATAATCCATTTTTTTTTTTTTTTGGTTTTTTGAGTGGATAGATCATCGAATGTGCAGAATTAAACAAGTTGAGGAATGGGAACCAGCTGCTGCTACTTCACATAGAACCGTGAGAGAGCCTGTATTTACTGTCCGAACGTTGAGTGAAGTTGATCTTATAGATGATGGATTTAGGTGGCGCAAATATGGACAGAAAGTTGTCAAAGGGAGTCCTTATCCGAGGTTGCTATTACACTCTTTGAATGGTGGAATTCGTCGAGCAATATAGCTTTATGTCTCCTAAAATTCTTGTTAATATTCTCTTTTTGGTCCGTAGGAGTTATTATAAGTGCACGAAAGTGGGATGTGGAATGAGGAAACATGTAGAGAGAGCAGCAACAGATCCAAAAGTTGTAGTGACAACATATGAAGGAAAACATAACCATGACCCTCCAGCAGCTAAATCAAGAAGCCATGATAGTGTCATCGCGGAGAATAGTGCGAACTTTGTAAGTTTTCCACCAACGTCCTCGAAGAATCTGCATGACGCTGAATTAAGCATTGGCTTCCCAAGGTCTCAGAGCTTGTTTGTAGATGAAGCATTAACTGATTTCAGTGATTTCTTTGGGCCTCCAAGCACTTCTGTTACATTTTCCGCCTCTAAAGATTATGATGTCGTAATCAGATACGGAAGAGGAGATATAAGCAACGATGATTTCATTAGCCATCTTCGTGCTTCCCTCTGCAGGAGAGGGATTTCTGTCTATGAAGAACTTAATGAAGGGGATGCAATTCCACAATGTTGGGTTTTGATCATACTATTAACAAGCACATATGTCCCTTCGAACCTCTTACACATTCTTGAACGCCAACATACAGATAATCTAGTGATATATCCGATCTTTTATAGACTATCACCAAATGATTTTGTCTGTAACAGCAAGAATTATGACATATTTTTTTTTCAAGACGAGCCAAAAAGGTGGCAGGCTGCGTTGAAGGAAATAACTCAGATGCCTGGCTACACGTTGACAGATAAGTACGTGGTTCCTGGGTTCTATATGTAGAATTGGATGAATTTTTATTTGGTAAAATAAGGCTATCGAACTTTAATATACTATCTTCTCTTTCGTCTGATGTTTGTCTTGTCTACTTTATTCTTAAAATCTCGCAGGTCTGAATCAAATCTTATAGATGAGATTGTAAGAGATACTTTAAGGTTGCTATGTTATGGTGATAAGGTGAACATGGTTGGGAGGGATATGCAGGTAGAGGAGATTTTGTCACTGCTGTGCACTGAATCTCTAGATGTTCGCAGCATAGGTATATGGGGTACGGTTGGTATAGGAAAAACAACCATTGCTGAAGAGATCTTTCGTAGAATCTCTGTCCAATATGAGACTTCTGTCTTCCTTAAGGACCTTCACAAACAAGTTGAAGTAAAAGGTCACGATGCTGTGAGAGAGGATTTTTTGTCTAAAGTTTTAGAGATAGAACCTCATATTATTCGAATATCCGACATTAAAACAAGTTTCTTGAGGAGTCGGCTTCAGCGTAAAAGGGTCTTTGTTATTCTCGATGATGTGAATGATTACAAAGATGTTGAAACCTTTCTTGGGAAGCTTAACTTTTTTGGTCCAGGAAGCAGACTTATCATGACCTCCAGAAATAGACGTGTTTTCGTACTATGTAAAATGGATCATGTCTATGAGGTCAAGCCATTAGATATTCCTAAATCTCTACTACTTCTCAATCGTGGGATATCTCAGATTGTTTTGTCACCTGAGGTTTACAAGACAATGTCACTTGAGCTGGTCAAATTTTCGAATGGAAATCCGCAAGTTCTTCAGTTCTTGAGCAGTATTGATGGAGAATGGAATAGGTTATCACAAGAAGTTCAGAACATATCTCCCATTCACATTCCAGGTATATATGAAAGAAGCTGTTGTGGGCTTGATGACAACGAGAGGAGTATATTTTTGGACATTGCATGTTTCTTTAATAGGATGGATAAAGACAATGTCGCAATGTTGTTGGATGGCTGTGGTTTCTCCGCACATGTCGGATTTAAAGGCCTTGTTGACAAATCACTGTTAACAATATCACAACACAACTTGGTGGACATGCTCAGTTTTATCCAGGCAACTGGTCGTGAAATTGTTCGCCAAGAATCAGCTGACAGGCCAGGAGACCGCAGCAGGTTGTGGAATGCTGAAGATATCAGGGATGTATTCATAAATGACACTGTAAGTACATCTTGGTCTCTCTGTTATGTAGTCTTGTAATTATGTTCCGGCTAAATTATGGCTGACTTTTGTCTCTTTGTTTTCAGGGCACATCAGCTATTGAGGGCATTTTCCTAGACATGTTGAATCTTGAATTTGATGCAAACCCCAATGTTTTCGAGAAGATGTGTAACCTTAGACTGTTAAAATTGTATTGCTCCAAGGTGGAAGAGAAGCATGGAGTATATTTTCCTCAAGGTCTTGAATATTTGCCAAGCAAGCTAAGGCTTCTCCATTGGGAACATTATCCTTTAAGCTCCTTGCCGAAGAGTTTTAATCCAGAGAACCTTGTAGAGCTTAACTTGTCAAGTAGTTGTACAAAGAAACTTTGGAAAGGAAAAAAGGCAAGATTCAGGATTTTGTACTACCAATTTACTCAAAATATAGTAACCCATTAAGTGTTGCTGATTTTCTCTTTCTTTTGCAGAGTCTGGAAAAGCTTAAAAGGATGACACTTAGCTACTCCTACCAGTTAACTAAAATCCCAAGACTTTCAAGTGCGCCAGATCTTGAGCTGCTTGATCTTGAAGGCTGCAACAGCTTGTTGAGCATTAGCCAGTCCATCTCTTATCTCACGAAGCTTGTTTTTCTGAATCTAAAAGACTGCTCGAAGCTGGAGAGTATTCCATCTATGCTTAGCTTAGAATCTCTTGAGGTTCTTAATCTTTCTGGCTGCATAAAGCTAGAGAATTTCCCGGAAATTTCACCAAATGTGAGAGAACTGTACATGGGTGGAACTATGATACAAGAAATCCCCTCATCCATTAAGAACCTGGTATTGCTTGAAAAACTGGACCTGGAAAACAGCAGACATCTCAAGAATCTTCCAACAAGCATCTGCAAGTTGAAGCATCTTAAAACACTAAATCTGTCAGGCTGCACAAGCCTGGAGCGATTTCCAGACTTGTCGAGAAGGATGAAATGCTTAAGGTTTTTGGATTTAAGCAGGACAGCTATTAAAGAACTACCCTCCTCCATATCATATCTGACTGCTCTTGAAGAGCTGCGATTCGTAGACTCCAGGAACCTCATAAAATTCCCAATTTTTACCAATCCCAAAGCCAGTTTTACAGAGTTGATGCCTTCCGAGTCGAATAAGGAAGTAGTTGTTGGTAGTACGATAGAGAATAGGCGTGGCATTAAGGGGGTTAGACCACCAGTACTTAATCCCCCTATTCTTCGAGGATCATCTTGGGATTTCCTAACGCATTTCGCTCCAAGTGGTGAAGAGGAAGCCATGGAAGAGAAAGTGAAAGCGGAAGAGACGGGAGCTATGTTTATCCAGTCGAGGGATACAGAGGGATGCTCATTCACTACAAACAAGGGTGACTCCTCAATGACAGTATCCAACACGTCGTCTGTTTATGCCTCCGAAGGATCTATCATCACGTCTTGGCAGAAGGGTCAACTTCTGGGACAAGGATCATTGGGCTCCGTGTATGAAGGCATTTCAGGGTAAGTCTTACTTGTTGCTAATGTTTGATAAACTTAAAAGTCAGATACTTAATTCACAAATGCTGCGCAAAGTGATACTAACATAGCGAGTTTTCCTTTATGCCTTTGCCTAGTACTGACCATGATGCTTTTTGATGGATGTTTACGTTCAATGTAGAGATGGGGACTTCTTTGCTGTCAAGGAAGTTTCACTATCACTACTTGATCAGGGAAGTCGGACACAAGAATGCATTCAACAACTCGAGGGGGTGAGATATACCTGCTGTCCTGGTCTACTACCGGCATCAAATTTTAATATATGTAACATTGTGTCCTTGATCTGTTAGAAACAGTTTGCTAGTCCTTCTTACTTTTTCCACATTTTTCATTTTATAAATAGGGGATTGCACTACTTAGTCAGCTTCAGCATCAGAATATAGTGCGATATCGTGGCACAGCTAAGGTATGATTTCTGGCTTTCCTTTTTCAGTTGCAGCTGACTCATAAAACATAACGCATTTTGCTGTTTGCAGGACAAGTGGAATTTTTACATCTTTCTTGAACTAGTAACCGAAGGATCCCTTCAAAAACTCTACCAAAGATACCAGCTTAAGGACTCTGTAGTCTCCTTGTACACAAGACAGATTCTTGGTGGTTTGAAATATCTCCACGATAGAGGTGTTATACACAGGTTAGACTAGTAACCTCTCTTTTCATAGCTGTCGTTCATGTCTTTACCAAGCCTTTGATTTCCTGTATTTTCTCGGTCGCTTACATTTCTAATTTGATGATACAAAGGGACATCAAATGTGCAAATGTATTGGTGGACGCTAATGGAGCAGTTAAACTTGCAGATTTTGGATTGGCTAAGGTTCTTTTTCCATTAATCAATGTTTAATCGTATTTGCTCTGAAGTAATAACCTGGTACATCGCTTATTCCCCTTACTTAGTACCTGTGACATTTTGTTATTTAGGTAATCGACATTAAGTCCCACAAGGGAACTCCATTGTGGATGGCTCCAGAGGTAATTATATATTTTAAACTTCTTCCCACTGTTTTGATTGTAAATAAAATGAAAGACATACATATCATAAAAGAAATGTTGAGTCGTTGAACTGTTACTCAAATATGTTCCCTCATATATACTGATGTAGGCTTGATAAGCTCGATAACCCCCGCTTATAATTTCTTCAGGTCTTTGACTAATCTGGAACTAGTTTTAACTGTTATTTATCTTAGTGTATAACTGAAATTATGTAAGTAGTAATCATACGTAAATGACATGTATATTTATTTCACTTTCATTGTACGTTAGGCTTACTTGTACAATTGTTTCTAAGTAACATAATAACTTCATCAGGTTCTTAACCCGACGCATAGTGATGGCTACGGAAGTCCAGCTGATATATGGAGCCTTGGGTGCACTGTGCTTGAAATGTTGACTGGTCAGGTTCCCTACTCCGATCTTAATCCTGTAAGTCTTTCAAGATTTTCAAACGTTCTTTTATAAGTAGGGAAATCCCATAAAAATCACCAACTGCTATTTGAAAATATACACGAACATTTTGTAAATTTGTACTTCTGTTAAAAAAACATGGACAATGCATTTGGTTCAGTCTCAACAAGTGACTTTTTTTTTTGCACCTGCAGTTAGTAGAAATATGTTGACATAGTGGGAATTTGGACGTTTATCTTATTATTTATGGGATTTGAAACTAGAAGTTAAGACAGAATTTGTTCAAACGCGCAGTTTTATGCTATGTATAAGATCGCAACGGGTACGCTTCCAGAACTACCTGATACTCTATCGTTAGACGCTCGACATTTCATACTCAAGTGTCTCAAAGTGAAACCGGAAGAGCGGCCAACTGCAGCTGAGCTGTTGAACCATCCATTTGTGAGAAGGCCCTTACCATCCTCGGGCTCTGGATCGGGCTTGGGATAAGCATCTCCGGTTCTCCGTCGATGAGGCTAATTTTTGCAGGTTGCCGTCTATATATAGGTGAACCTTTTGTTTTTGTTTTCGTGAGTATATTAGAGTCAAAAACTGTATCTTCTAACATTGATGTCCTAATTGTATGAGCAGGTGTAGACCAGATTGGTTGTGAGAGATAATACCCCATAAAAATTATTGGGAAGACTCAGAGATATGATTAGACACAGGCGGTTGAGTTGCGTAGCAAGAGCTAAATTGCCTGGAGACATATCTTCAGGTTGTTTCTGTCTCATTCGTTGGTTACTTTTGTAAGCTGTGTGTTGGGCTGGGAATTAAGGTGTCAGACCTTGGGGTTTTGGGTGTATAGGTTTGTTTTAGGTTTTGTAATTTTGTTAAATTATAGTGTATGTTTGTATCCCATATCATGTAATGTAATGTACTGTAATTATACAGTAGTTGGTTCTTGTATAGTTCCTGCATGTGTTGTAACTCTGTAAACATCTCGTGTCCTGATCGGTATAAACTTCTATTTGCTGCTCCAATCAGTTATTCAAAAAGTATATATGGTATCAAAGACTCAAAACAGTTTCTTGTTCAAAGCCACTTTCATTGAAGTCTCTGACTAATGCTTTGCATATATCTGATTTAAACATATGCTTTCTTTTTTAATATTTTTCTAATATGCATATATGATATATCTTATCAAACAAACACACATACTTCGTATAATTCCATACTTCATAGTTCATACTAATATGACCATATGCTTTCATCATTTGCAAATAAAAGAAAACATTGTTTGTGTAAATTTGTTTCTCATATTTCATTTTTTTTGTTTGGGCAACTTTTTGATACGAGATATGGCATTACGTATCATAGGAGGAAGCCCAAAGCCTCTTCTTAGGCCTTGATTGGAAGAGCATATGAAGAAGTTTTTTTAATTTTATCATCCAATCAACATTTATTAGAAGAGCATATAAGGGAGCATTTAGAAGTTGCAGATGCTCTCATATGCTCTCTTCCTGTATGCTCTCATTTGAAGCATTTCCCAAGCATTTGACTCTAAAATATTAATATATATTAAAACAATTTTAAATAATTAATTTATTTTGTAAAAATAGAAAATTATGATTTCATAAAAGATAAATTTATTTGTTATAATATAATATATATGAGAAACTACTTAATGTTATTATTTGAAATAATATAATAATTTATTTAAAACATTAAAATATTAATGTGGATATAATGTTTATAATATATATTATTGTTTTATTTTAGTTTAATGTGTTATATTATATATATTTTAAAAATTTATTGAAATTAAAAATGTAAATATAGATATAAACTTTTATAAAAATTATAATAGATATTAATTATTTTTAATTAATGTGTTACATTATAAATATATATAATTAAAATTATTAAATTACACATTTATATATATAATTTTATTAAATTTATTAAATTTAAAATATATTTTTAAATATATATATATAGCAATGAGTGATAATTAATTTTTTTAATGAAACACATTTAAATTATATATATGTTTTAATTAATATCATATATTAAATATAAATATAATATCTAATACATCACTGCTATACCAATCAACTAAATGTGTTATATTATTCAGAGCATACAGCTTATACACCTTAATGCTTATGCTGCATAATGCTAATGCTGCATAATGCTAATGCTCTAGCATATGTTGTTCCAATCAAGCCCTTAGTCGGTTATTTAGATTGCTATTAGCCCTGAGACGGATCCGGATATCCGGCCTTTTTAGGTATATCCGAATCCGGATCCGGATCCGCCGGATATTGATTTTCGTTATCCGTATCCGGAACCGTCAGTAACGGATATCCGACCACCGGATACCCAACCAAAATAGCGGATACTCGCGGATATCCGAATCCGGTGGTGGGTCCCTTATTAATATAAAGAAACTCCTTAACTTGTCTTCGATAGAGAAGTGTCAACGTTATTTATAGAAGAGAAATCAACTTTGTTTTCTTTTTTCACCCGATGTGGGACAAAATGATGAGAGGAAGTAAAGAGGCTGACCTATTATTATGTTTTGAGGCCCAAGATCGACGGCCCACATCTCATTTCTCACTCCCTACATCCCACATCGGTAGGTTTAAAACCTAAGATCCCCCAAGACTTCTATATATATCGATTAGGAGCCAAAGAAAGACAAAACCTTAATATATTTCGGATATATTGCCGGAGCCGGATATCCGGGTTGCCAAATTTTCAGTATCCGGATCCGTATCCGTTATAAGCGGATATTAAATTTTGATATCCGAATCCGGATCCGGTCACCCGGATATCCGGTTTTTCGGAGCGGATTTATCCGGATACCGGATCGGATAACGGATACCGGATAATTGGTCTCAAGGCTAATTGCTATTGCCTTTTATTATTGAATTAAGGTTTTGGTATTTTTACTTATTTTAGCATAAGTCGGTTGTAAGGGTTTTCCTATATAAGGAGACTCAATGATCAATAAGAAATCAACTTCCAAGCATTAACCTTATTCTCAAGAGAGACTAGGGTTAAGGGAAGCTTAAGCTTTTACATCTTCTGTTTTCTAGTTGTTCTTCTGTTTTCTAGCTAACTAAGGACGGGTCCTATTACTAGATCTGTATCAAAGGCTAAGGCTCATAACATCTTGGTATCAGAGCCGAACAATCCGATGGGAGACTCTGACGGATTTAAAGTCATGATGGAAAAGATGACTCAGCTCTTCGAGGAACACATAAAAGGGTTGAGAGCTGAGATCGATGAAAAGCTGGTTCCGATTATGGAGCTACAAGAAGCTTCGACCTCTCAGCGAGTTATCTTGGATTCAGTCTTGACAATGATGGAATCAAACACAACTGGTCAAGGGAACGGAAAAAGCTTGACAAAGGCGGGAGTTGAAGAAAACCAAGGAGAGACAACCGAGGCGATAGAAGGTTTGGAGGTTGGCAAGAAAAACGGAGCTGCAAACTTTGAGCCAACATCCCCTGCAACTGGCGTGAATCAAACAGTGGGGGAAAAGGTTCCCTATCCATGGGCAGATCCGCACACCATCAAGAGCCATACCCTGGACATGAAGGGTTGGACAGAGGGGGAAGAAAGAGTTCGTGTACTGGAGGTCCTTGGACAGGACAGTTGGCAGGTAATGAGAGAGGTCATAGGCGTGCGGATGGTGGAGGAGACTGGCCTGTGAGACCAATTGGTGATGAAGCCTACTCCAACTACGTCACAGGAGACCTCCATGCGCAAGGAGAGATGGGAGGAAGAGAAGACTCCAGAGGTGGAAGGAGTACAGGTTTCTCATTACCACCTGCACGGGTAGAGTTTCCACCTTATGATGGGTCTACAAACGCGGTCGAATGGTTGCAGAAGTATGAAGACTATTTTGAGGACCAGCAAATCTATCATGATGACGCCCGAGTTAGGCAAGCAACATTTGTTCTCACCGGTCAAGCTTACCACTGGAAAAGCAGATTTGGAAGAGCAGACGCTGTTAATCCGATAGGTGAGCTTTGTAACCTACGGCATACAGGTACAGTTGATGAATATTGCAACCAGTTTGAAGAGTGCTTGGGGAGACAGACACGATTATCAGGAGAGCAACAATTATGGCAGTTTTGTGCTGGTCTGTCGGATAATTTACGCAAGGAGGTGGAATATTTGCGACCTGAGACCATTTTTAAAGCTATGGAGTACGCAAGAGACAATGAATATAAGATAGCGGGGGATAGACGAGTTCGTACGTTTGGCGGACACTCAGCTCCCACGACAAGGTTCACTTCTTTTGTTAAACCAGGTTCTTCAGGAAGTCAAGCACAACAAATTGATAGAGGATCAGAGCTCATTGTGGTCAAAGCCAACCCACCAAAGCAGTTTAGAAAAAAACTTACTCTTTCTGAAATGGCGGAGAGAAAGGCTAAGGGGCTTTGTTTTAATTGCGATGACCTTTATGTGCCTGGCCACAAATGTCAAGCAGTTTTATTCCATATAGCGCTGGTATGGGATGGAGAAGATCAAACGGATGAGCCCTTAGAGGACGAAGAATTAGAGCTTTCTTTGAATGCCATGAAAGGAGAAAAATCTGAAAGTACGTTCCAAGTTAATGCAGACATTGCGGGAGCTACGGGATGGATTTTGTTGGACACAGGCAGCACTCACAACTTCATTAAGAGTAGTGTGGCGGAAAAATTAGGCGTTCCAATGATTCAGAAACCTGGAAGAGTTGTAGCCCTGGCTGACGGGGGGAAGTGTCAGGTGGAAGGGTTATATAAAGGGCTTACAATGGTGGTGCAAGGACATCAGTTTAAAACCGACTGCTTTGTGATCCCATTAGGCGGTTTTGATGTGGTTCTCGGCATACGCTGGTTAAACGCCCTTGGTAGAGTGATTTGGGACGGACCGGCTAGAACTATCGAGTTTGTTCGCGGAGATACTTTGGTTAAATGGCACGCAGAAGCAGATGTCAGGGAAGATAAAGGGCCTGCCCTTAATACTATCGGTACCAACGGGCCTTTAGAACAATGGGTTGGTGAGGATGACGAGATTTTTACAACAATGGGAGAGCAGGAACCTGAATTTGTTTCTATGAAGCAGTCTAAGGAATTCAGGGTGCAATCATTGACGACTCAAGCTACATCGACTTTACTTGGCGAGTTATTGTGTGAATTTGGGAAATTGTTTGATAAGCCAACCGGACTACCTCCCAAAAAAACTTTTGATCACCGAATTTGGTTATTAGGAGGAGTCAATCCGGTGGCAGTGAGACCATATCGTTACCCACATTTACTGAAAGATGAAATTGAGAGACAGTGTGCTGAAATGCTTCGGAATGGAGTCATACGACCTAGCTCTTCACCGTTCTCTTCTCCGGTTTTGTTGGTTAAGAAATCGGATAACACATGGAGATTTTGCATTGATTTCAGGGAACTTAATAAGGTGACAGTTAAAGACAAATTTCCCATTCCAGTAGTGGAGGAGCTTTTGGATGAGTTGCATGGGGCACGCTACTTTAATAAGCTCGATTTAACGTCCGGTTATCACCAAGTACGGATGTTTGAAGAAGACATTGAGAAAACAGCTTTCCGGACTCACCATGGTCATTATGAGTTCCTGGTTATGCCATTTAGACTTGCAAACGCACCATCGACATTTCAGAGTCTCATGAATTCGGTGTTTCAAGGCATACTTCGAAAATTTGATCTGGTTTTTTTTTATGACATTCTCGTTTACAGTTCGTCGTGGGACGAACATATGGTTCACATGAGGACAGTTTTTGAACTTTTATGTGCCCATAAGCTATTATTAAAACACTCCAAGTGTTTTTTTGGCAAGGAGGAAGTGGGATATCTTGGACATGTTATTTCCCATGTTGGTGTCAAAGTAGATGAATCGAAGGTTTCAGCAATAAGGGACTGACCGACGCCCATGTCTTCACGTGCTGTTCATGGATTTTTGGGGCTCTCCGGTTATTATCGCAAGTTTATACGGGATTATGGCATTATTGCAGCACCATTGACGAGTATTTTGAAGAAAACAGGGTTTGTGTGGAGTGAGGAGGCTGACGTGGCATTTGCAACTCTCAAAAGAGCATTGTCTGAGGCTCCAGTGTTGACACTTCCCGATTTCTCTAAAGAATTTGTTGTTGAGTGTGATGCTTCTGGAAGTGGGATTGGTGCAGTTCTTCACCAAAATGAACATCCGCTAGCATTCTTTAGTAAAAAACTTGCAGAGCGTCATCACAAGCTTGCAGCATATGAGCGAGAGCTCATTGGATTGGCAAAGGCAGTGTTGCATTGGAGGCCATATTTGTGGGGTCGTCCATTCTTAATTTGGACTGATCATTACAGTTTGAAGTTTATACTGGAGCAACGGCTTTCTATATCCCCGCAGATACATTGGATTAGCAAGTTGTTGGGATTTAATTTTAGTGTGGAATTTTGCTCGGGTAAATGTAATAAGGTAGCTGACGCCTTATCCCGTCGGGATGAGGAAGAAAAGGAAGGGGAATGTGTTCTCTATGCGTTAAAAGGGTCTAGTAATGGACTTTTAGCGAGGTTACGGGTTGAAGTGGAGAATCAAACAGACATGGCTGCAATACGGGATCGGATAATTCGTGGGGAGATGACTCAGGAATGGGAAGTTCGGGATGGACTGATATTTTTCAAAGGACGAGCCTATATCGATGCTGCATCTGAATTGGTTAAGGAGATAATTTCCGCATTTCACAGTTTTGGGCATGAAGGAGTACATAAAACAATGGAGAGGATACGTCGAGATTTCTATTGGAAGGGTTGGAAGAGGGCGGTTCAAGAATTTGTTAAAGAATGTCAGGTTTGTCAAAAGAACAAGTGGGAAACATTACAGCCCGGTGGTTTGCTTCAACCTCTTCCGGTTCCAACTCAAATTTGGTCAGACATATCAATGGACTTCGTAGAAGCTTTGCCCAAAGTTTCAGGAAAAACGGTAATTCTAGTAGTAGTGGATCGTTTTTCGAAATACGCTCACTTCATTGCTTTAAGCCATCCTTATTCAGCTAGTACAGTCGCCCAAGCATTTTTTCGGGATATTGTTCGACTACATGGCATTCCTGAGACCATAGTCACAGACCGTGACAATATTTTTCGGAGTTTGTTTTGGCGCGAGTTATTTAGATTGGTGGGTACAGACTTGTGTTTCACTACGTCTTACCGGCCTCAGACGGATGGGCAAACTGAAGTCGTTAATCGACACTGGAAATGTATCTACGCTGCTTAACGGGAGATAACCCATCACAATGGTTAAGCTGGCTACCTTGGGTGGAGTATTGTTACAACACATCGTTTCATTCGGGTCTGAAAGCAACACCTTTTCAAGTGGTGTATGGAAGGGAGCCTCCTCGACTGCTGGATTATGCTGGGGGAAGTACTAAGGTCGAAGCATTGGATGTGGCGTTGGAGCAAAGAGATGAGTTTCTGGTCACAGCTAGAGAGCGACTTTTGGAGGCTCAGCAACGGATGAAGCTTGCATATGATAAACATCATAGGTTTGTGGAATTCAAGATAGGAGACTGGGTGTGGCTTAAAATCCAGCCTTATCGGCAGTTAACAGTAACAAAGAAGGCTTTCACAAAGCTGTCTCCTAAATTCTATGGACCATTTGAGATATTGGATAGAGTGGGAGCAGTTTCGTATCAATTACGTCTTCCCGATGGCTGCAAGATACATAATGTGTTCCATGTCTCTCTGCTTAAAGGCCATAAGGGAACTCGATCTTCAGAAGAGCCAACACTATCATCAGTTCTACACTGTCGTTTGGTGCCAGAGAAACCACTCACACTTTTGAAAGCAAGAATGCGAGGGGGGAAGAGACAAGTATTGGTCAAATGGACCGAGGATGCAGAGGAAGAATCTACCTGGGAAGATGCAGAAAAGCTTTTAGAAGCCTATCCGGAGTTGGAGCTTGAGGACAAGCTCTTAGACGAGGAAGGGAGTAATGATACGAGATATGGCATTACGTATCATAGGAGGAAGCCCAAAGCCTCTTCTTAGTCTGTTATTTAGATTGCTATTGCCTTTTATTATTGAACTAAGGTTTTGGTATTTTTACTTATTTTAGCATAAGTCGGTTGTAAGGGTTTTCCTATATAAGGAGACTCAATGATCAATAAGAAATCAACTTCCAAGCATTAACCTTATTCTCAAAAGAGACTAGGGTTAATGAAAGCTTAAACTTTTACATCTTCTGTTTTTTAGTTGTTCCTCTGTTTTCTAGCTAACTAAGGACGGGTCCTATTACTAGATCTGTATCAAAGGCTAAGGCTCATAACACTTTTCAAACTACCATCAACTATTTTTGACATTAAACTACCACCAACATCGCCAATATATATATATATATATATATATTGTTATGATATTGTAACAATCGCCGACGTTTAAACGTTTACGATCGTTATTGAGATAAGTGATATCTATCAAATTGGTTTATCATGTTGTATATAAGATTCACCGTAATAGTTTTAATAATTAATCTGTATCATATACGATGTGTATGTTTAATCATCGTTTCACGAGGATTTATGTGTATTGCTTTATTATTTATTGTTTCATGGTTTGGTTTAATATCTATTTGGTCCACTCTTTAATTTGATTTTGAGAACACACAATAAAAAGAGACAAATATAGTCCAAAGGCATAGAAACCGAATGCATATTTATTATTTTAATGTTTAGTAAATCATTGGCATTCTTTTTTTTTTTTTTTACTACAAAAGATCAGCTCATATGATTTGGCATTCGATAATTAATACTTCATACTTTGATATGATTCGTGAGGACAGGAAAAAATTCGATCATGTTTTACGAGATGTTCCACCGATGCGTCTCCATCTCCTAACATTGTAGCCGTTTCAACTCAACTATTGAGATAAGTATCACTTATCTGTCATATTATTTAAGTTTGATAGATAAATCAAAAAACTAAAATTTCATTAGAACACCGAAATATGTTTTATTAAGTGATCAATCGTAACATATTTGTTGAGGAATGTGTGTTGATCTTTAGTATCGCTTGACTTGATTATACATACAATATTCATACAATATGCATACAATATGCATACAATATGCTTACAATATGCATACAATATGCATACAATATGCATACAATATGCATACAATATGCATATTGTATACGAGGAATGTGTATGTGTGTTGCATGTATATTAATCGTCTAAAGATTAGTTGTTAGCTAATTAATCAATATAAACCATGAACTAAGAGTCATTAGTAGTGCAGTACAAGAAAATATGGTGAAATATTTGAACTGTTAACCAGGTGACATTTTAATCAGTCATGTTTGATCCATCACAAAAGTTCAAATCACACTCGGATCATAAAAGTACAAAGACTGTTAGTTCCATCATAAAAGCAAGCATTCTCATTCGTCTTCATCCAAATCCATATTGAGCAAAGTATCAGGATATACGACCACAAAATTGAAACATTTCTTCAACAAAGAGGCATGAACATCAGAGAACTTGGTGCCTTGTCCAAAGTTTTTGTGTCTTGTGAGAAAAGGCGTTCAGGGAAAACGCCCAAATAAGAAAGCTGATTAACACAGTGTTGAATAATCTCCGGATGAATCTAGCACATTTTAACTGATATGTCAACTCCTCTTTCAACTAAAAAACTGATGTGTTAACACATAAAAGAAACTATTTTTTCTTTTATTGTATTGATTTATTTTAGTTCATAACTGTAATTATGTAAGTAGTAATCATACGTAAATGACATGTACATTTATTTCACTTTCATTGTACGTTAGGCTTGTACAATTGTTTCTAAATAACATAATAATTTCATCAGGTTATTAACCCGACGCATAGTGGCTACGGAAGTCCAGCTGATATATGGAGCCTTGGGTGCACTGTGCTTGAAATGTTGACTGGTCAGGTTCCCTACTCCGATCTTAATCCTGTAAGTCTTTCAAGATTTTCAAACAATTCTTCATATAAGTAGGGAAATCCCATAAAAATCACCAACTGAAAATATACACGAACATTTTGTAAATATGTACTTCTATTAAAAAAAAAACATAGACAAAGCATTTGGTTCAGTCTCAACAAGTGACTTTTTTTGTGCACCTTCAGTAGTAGATATATGTTGACATAGTGGGAATTTGGACGTTTGTCTTATTATTTATGGGATTTGAAAACAGAAGTTAAAGACAGAATTTGTTCAAACGGGCAGGTTTATGCCGTGTATAAGATTGCAACGGGTACGCTTCCAGAAATATCTGATACTCTATCGTTAAATGATCGACATTTTATACTCCTAAAAGTGAAACCGGAAGAGCGGCCAACTGCAGCTGAGCTGTTTAACCATCCATTTGTGAGAAGGCCCTTACCATCGAAAAAAAAATGATAAAACAGGAATGAGTAGAAAAATCTGTTCCTTATCAAATTTGTAGAGAAACAATTTTCTTCTATAATTCCTATAAAAAAAAAAGGAACGAGTAGGAATAGTATGAGGTCCATATATTATAATTTCGAAAAAAATTACTTCTAAATATTAACAAAAATAAGAAACAACTAGGAACAACACATTCTATTCCATTCTTTTTCTAAAAACTGGTCACCAGTTAGACCTATAAGAGAAATTTATACCAAAAAAAAATCTGCTTGATAGGATTTTCTGTTTCAGTGCTAATTAATTTTTACATTTCTCTATTAATCCTATGAAATTGTTTCTTGCTCAAAATACGAAATTGTCAAATCGAAACCAAACTTTTGAGAATTTTTATTTTATTTTTTCTTATAAACGAGGGCTATTGAGTTTTTGAGACGTTAGGTTGGTGTGGCGTTCGCACGTGCGTATCGTGGAAATGTATGAATAATTTACACGCCTAATGAAAACGTTTCTTTGGTTAGGTTGGTAATATATAGTACGTCGTGGTCGTGCTTATAATGCTAAACAAAAGATATAAAGTAAACAAAAAACGCTGCGTTTTGTTTCCACGTCTATACCTTTCTCACAAGTCTCAAAGCAAGATCCTCGTTCTTGGTTATTTTTGAAACAAAACTAAAAATAGAATGGGTGTGATCTCTCCGATTGAGACTCTGTTCTTAAAGTCTCATCATCGTCTTCTTCAACCTCGAAACTATTCCTACCCAGTGGTTTTAAATAACACTCGAGGACATTTTGCTAATTTCCCACGTAAGAGCTTCTCATCCTCTTCTCTAGGTTTCACTCTTGTTCTTCTCTGTTTTTATGAAATATAGTCATTTCTTTAATCTTCAATTCTTGTTTTTAATGAGTAATTTCTCTTGCAGGATCATGCTCGGTTGAGTTTCCACTAAGAAGTTACCCGATTTCACAAAGTAAGTTCTCAGCTTTTTTAACTCTGTTTTTTTAGGGTTGAAGCAATTCAGGTTTTTAATGTTTTTGATTATGTGTGTTCTACAATCCAAAGATGGCAAGTCAAGTTATCATTGGAGGAGATATGTCTCGGAGTCTGACACAAACGAGGTAAAACACAAATCAACGAAATTGCAACTTATTTTTTTCGCTTTCTTGGCAAGTAACAGTTATGTTTTGTTTCAGATGTACCATAAGAAAGTTTCTATAATGGAAACATTAAAACAAGCCAACTCTTTTATTCCTCATGCAATTCTCTCAAGTACAATCTTAGCTCTTCTCTATCCACCTTCTTTCACATGGTTCAAGCCAAGGTTTGGATCAACCTAATTAATTACTAATTCGATCAAAATCTTGATTAATACTTTGATTAGACATCAGAAATCTTTAATGACTATTTCTCCTTCTTTAGGTACTTTGTGCCTGGCTTAGGGTTTATGATGTTTGCTGTTGGAATCAACTCGAACGAAAGAGACTTTCTCGAAGCTCTTAAAAGACCAGATGCTATTTTCGCCGGTTACATCGGACAGTACTTGATAAAACCACTCTTAGGTTACATCTTCGGCTTAATTGCTGTCTCTCTTTTCAATCTACCTACTTCAATAGGTGCTGGAATCATGTTGGTCTCATGTGTTAGTGGAGCTCAGCTATCGAATTACACAACTTTCTTGACTGATCCTTCACTTGCACCGCTTAGCATCGTCATGACATCTGTCTCAACTGCTACTGCCGTCCTCGTTACACCTATGCTTTCACTCTTACTCATTGGTAAAAAGCTCCCCGTTGATGTGATTGGGATGATCTCTAGCATTCTTCAGGTTGTGGTTACACCTATTGCCGCAGGACTACTTCTAAACCGGTGAGACATCAATCTCAATCAATTAGAAAACCAAAATTTTCGGTTTATAAATTATATTACTAAATTATAAATTATGTGACTGCAGGTTATTTCCAAGGTTGTCTAATGCAATCAAACCATTTCTCCCGGCGTTAACAGTTATTGATATGGGTTGTTGTATAGGAGCACCCCTCGCTTTGAACATAGATTCAATCTTGTCTCCGTTTGGTGCAACCATTTTGTTCCTCGTCGTCACGTTTCATCTTTTGGCTTTTGTTGCTGGTTACTTTTTCACTGGTTTCTTCTTCAGCAAGGCACCTGATGTAAAAGCTCTACAAAGAACGATATCTTACGAAACAGGAATGCAAAGTAGTCTTCTCGCTCTGGCCCTCGCGACAAAGTTCTTCCAAGATCCTCTCGTTGGAGTTCCTCCAGCAATTTCCGTGAGTTCAAAACCGACCCCATTTTGTTGCATCTATATTTGGTTTTTAGTTTTTTTAACAATGTTTTTGTTTTGATTTTCTTTTGCAGACGGTAGTTATGTCTCTAATGGGTGTCTCGCTCGTTACCATATGGAAAAACAGAAAGGAGTAGTCACATGAATCCTAATTGTTTTTTTGTAACGATCTAGTTTTTCTGTAATGATCTAGATATGGTTTCTTATAAAAAGAACCAAGACTTTACCCATAAAGAGTTTATAATGGTTTCAATTTTGTTCTTGATTGATTATGATACAAAAACAGGTTATAGTAAAACCAAAACAGAGTTAAAAAAGAAAACCAAAGAACAATACAAGTTTTTAATTTACTTCTCATATGTAAGACTTGTGATATAAATTTAAGGGTGAGACTTTCGTGGAACCAACCAATTAATATCTCAAGAATACAATTGTATTCATGTGGAAATGGATGTTAAATATGTGGTCAAATATAAGTTTTGATTAAATATTCTTGATCCATATATACCTTTATTGAGTACAAGAGCGTATAGTATCTTCTAGATAATCTCCGGATGAGTCTAGCATTATTCTATATTCGGACTTTTCTGAGCATCTTCCTTCTGCATTAATACTTTGTAATATTCAAGTCCTTCCTTTGAGGCCTTTAGGTTATCTAATGGTCCTTTGCTTAATCATGAAAAGATAAAATTCTTTGGCTTTACTCATTAAAAGATTCTGTCAGATTCTATTCGTTTGGTTTATCAATGAAAATGAAAGGTCAAATTCATGCTTACAACTTAAACTTCTACACTTTTAGACTTTTATTTGTTAACTTCTGACTTCATCACTTGTTCAATTCTTAGTAGGGATATTATGCGTTTTAGTACGTTTTCAAAACATAATTGGCAAATAAGTACGTGTACTATTTACAATTAGAGAAACCCACCTATAAAACTGTGCGTCTTTTTTCGTTGCCCTTTTATGCCATTAAGTAGTCGGCATAATTACATTATATGCCATTGTACAGTTTATTGACTAATAACACAAATAAATAACGTCGACAATACCACACAGATTCAAAGCTCCACCGTCTCACCCATTTAGATGCCTAAGAAGCGGTAGATGAAGGTGGTGTTCTATCTACGTTGCATGGAATCGTCGGAGATGTGTCGATTCCTGCTCCGGAATCGGAAACAGGAGCGGGATTGTCCAGAATCGCCGGAATCGGTTTGAAATCGATGTGGAACCGTAAAATTCCGAGTGGGATGCGTGGGGAAGTAGTTAGGAAGCGTCGCTAGACTTGGTAATGATCGGAAAAAAAATCTGGAAAAAATGCAGAGAACGGCGGTTAGGGTTTTATGGGAGGAAGATGACCCTTCAGTAAAATTACAAATTTGCCCCTCGTATGTTTAGGAAAAAAAATCTATTTGTGACCACTAAGATTCGAACAGCCTACCTGGCTTAGAATAGAAAGAAAATCAAACGTACCACTATGCTACCATAAACTTCAATGTATAAGTCGATTACAGTGTTATATAACGTTGCCTTGGTTTTAATATTTATTGTTTCATGATTGTAATATAATACATTTTTTTTTTTGCAAGGATTGTAATATAATCTATGATGTTATGTTTGGTATTTAATGATATGTGTATGGTTTAAGCCATCCAGCATGTTGGATAGATTCCAACCCTCCACCAATATTTGTGTACGGTTAAAGATATCTAACATATTTGATATATTCAACCCGTCCAACAATATTTGTGTACGGTTTAAACCATCCTGCATGAAAGATAGATTCATACCGTCTAGCAATATTTGTGTACGGTTTAAGCCATCCAGCATATTTGATAGATTCAACCCGTCCAACAATATTTGTGTACGGTTTAAGCCATCCAGCATATTTGATAGATTCAACCCGTCCAACAATATTTGTGTACGTTTTAAACCATCATGCATGTTAGATAGATTCATACCGTCCAACAATATTTGTGTACGGTTGAAGCCATCCAATATATTTGATAGATTCAACCCGTCTAACATGCTGGATGGTTTAAACCGTACACAAATATTGTTGGACGGGTTAAATCTATCAAATATGCTGGATGGCTGAAACCGTACTCAAATATTGTTGGACGGTGTGAATCTATCTAACATGCTGGATGGTTTAAACCGTACACAAATATTGTTGGACGGGTTGAATCTATCAAATATGTTGGATGGCTGAAACCGTACTCAAATATTGCTGGACGGTTTGAATCTATCCAACATGTTGGATGCTTTGAACCGTACACCACAATTGCTGGACGGTTTAAATCTATCAAACATGCTGAATGATTTAAACTGTACACAAATATAGATTTTTGAATAAAAATATATTTAAAATCATTAAAACAAAATACATATCAAATTATAAAGAAAAAAACATAAATTTTTTGGAAGTAGAAAAAAATTGAAAACAAAAAATATATTAATAAATATTTGAATAATTGGAAATGAGGAATGTGATGAAAAGAAAAAGAAATAAAAAAAAATATATGTATAAAGAGAAAGTGAGAGAAACCCTGAAGTAGAAGAAAAAAAGAATTTTGTTACAAACCCACTATCCCTTTCTCCTATCTCTATGCTTTCTCCTTCTTTCCCTCTCTCTCCTCCTTCTTCCCAAAACCATTAACCAGGGCCTTTTCCTAATGTTCTCTCCTCTCCCCTGTCTCACTTAGAACTCTATCTCTACCTCCATCTATTTCACAGCCACCCACTTTTTCCCATTGTAAATAGTACACGTACTTATTTGACAATTATGTTTTGAAAACGTACTAAAACGCCAACATTCCCTTCTTAGTAATAGGGTAATAAGCTATTAGAGTTTACCCTTTTTTTTTTGGCTCTGTTTATTCACTTTTAGCATATTGGTCAGAAAGGCAGCAAAGAGTTTGGTTGTACAAAGTCAAAACAGCATGATGTCTCGACCATTAGGGATGGGTAGGGTTCGTACTTCGCTCGGTAGGGGGATGTGTAAGCCACCACTCATATATTGAAGGTCTTATGATTGATGATTCTTCCATTTGAAAGTTAACATAAATAAAATAATCAAATGAAAAGGGTCTCTAATAATCACAAATGGTTATATATATAAATCATGGTGGAAGATGATCTAAGCATTATCTATACAAAAATGATTCGTGGTTATGCTTAAAAAGAAGAATGTCATGTCTGATTACATCAAATTATTTTGTAATACACCATTAAATAATTTAACAACTATTACCTCAACTGTTTTGGTTGGTTGAGTATCTTTCCATTATTCTATACATGTGATTTAAAATACAAAAAAAAAATTATAAAAAACAAACAAGAGAATTATTATTATTCATTTTCTTAAGAAAACAGATTTGTGTTTCAGACCAAAAAGTTAATACAACCCCCTAAGCTTAAAGACAATATAATTATTGCTTTAATAACAATCTTTGTTAAAATTCTGACTTTTTCTTATATCTCAGCACAAAAATGTTTAAATTATTTTTTTTAAATTTAGTTTATACTATGATTTTATCTAATCCAGTGGAACGACTGTTGAAAATAAAGGAGGAAACAGTGGACGACTGTGGAGAAATGGTAAATGACTTTATTAACCTCTAGGATTGTAAATTATTACGATAACGCCATTAGCTGAAAGAAGCAGTTCGATGAGAAAATAAAAAAGAGAAGAAAACAGAGTAAACGTCACATAAAACGTCGGTCGTAAACAGATCCAACGGCTGAAAAACAATTCAAAAGCACGCCAACACTGACGTCGTAAAAAAAAAAAGAGGAAACCGTGTCTCGTTCGTCGTCGTCGTCGTAACTCGTAAACCAAAACCAATTAATGATTAATTATTTATTTATATAAACAAAAAAAGCCTCATTTCTCTCATCAAACTATTGTTGCGTGTTTGGTTATCTCTCTCTTCTCTTTTCTCTTTCTCTTTTACCTAAATCAAAGGGATTTGTTCTGATCAAAAACACTTTTTTTTTTTTTTGAACAGAATTTAACAAACAAATCCCTAAAAACGAACCCATCCCTTCAAGATTAAGAAACCCCCACCGATCTGTTGAAATTTTCATTCCGGAAGAAACTTTTGCAAATTGGTGGCAACAAATCTCATTTGATCTGACTTGTTCTGGTAAATTTTCTCTCTCTTTTCAGAAATTGATTTGATTTGTTTCAACAGATCTGAATATTTTATGGGTCATTTCTTAATGATTAATCCGTGTTCTTAATTTGAGTACCGTGATAGATCTCTTATTATAGCTGGGTTTCAAATCAAATTGAATCGATTTGATTATGTTGAATCTGGTTTAGGTCGAATTGAATGATTGTTGAATCGAATCTTATCGTGTATTGAATCGATGTCAACCTTAAAAAAAAAAAAAAAAAAAGATTCTTCTGTTGTCAGATGATAAATGGGGTTTTTTTTTTTTGTTTTGGTTATTTATTAATTGAAGGTGAAATAGATAGATTTGAGAAGGTACAAGAAATGGGCTCTGAGCAGAACAACAGCACAAGCTTTCCACCAACAGAGCCAAAGCTCTGCGATAACGGATGCGGGTTCTTTGGATCACCGTCCAACATGAACCTCTGTTCGAAATGTTACAGAAGCTTACGTGCCGAGGAAGATCAAACCGCGGTAGCCAAAGCTGCGGTTAAGAACTCTTTAAAGATTCCTTCTTGCAGTATCATTGCACCGGAGCAAAAACAGGTTTTGGAAGTTAAACCAGCACCTGTTGAAACCGTTGTTGTGGCCGCGGAGCCGTCTTCGGCCGCAGAGGAAGATGGGGAGCCGTCGAGACCTGTACGACCGAACAGGTGTTTCAGCTGTAACAAGAAGGTTGGGGTAATGGGGTTTAAGTGCAAATGCGGTAGCACGTTTTGCGGGAATCATAGGTACCCTGAGAAGCATGAGTGTAGCTTTGATTTCAAAGAAGTTGGGCGTGATGCTATCGCAAAGGCCAACCCGGTGATTAAGGCTGATAAAGTCCAGAGGATTTGAAAACAAAACAAAAAAATGTTCTTTTTCTTTAAGTATTATTACTTTGTCTTCTGCAATTTGATCAGTTTCTTCCCGGGAATGTTGATGTGATGTGATCTTGTTCGATTTGTGTTTGGTTTCCATGAATCAAAATTTAAAAATTGCTGCTCTTGGTTTCTCTTAAAGTGGAGTCTCATTTGCTCGTACGTTTATCTTGTAAAACTAGACACGACATGAGATTTGAATCTATTTGCTTTTCTTCTTGGTTATGTTTTGATTCAACTCAACTTAGAGATTGAACATGTTTAGAGTGTGCCTTTGTTTTAGTATCTCATATCTCATATATTATAAGCAAATGGGCATAAATGGTGGGTCTCAAATCAGTTCGATGTGGTGTGTCGTCGGGTCATCAGATAACACCTGTGACTGTGTTTGAAAAAGACCATTCATGGAACTTGGAGATAAGATTCTCAGATTAATTTCCATTCTGTTGGCAAATTGACATACACACAACTGAATAAAATAAAAATGAGCATTACAGGCCCAATACGGCCCAGGATATATATATATCTTATGAAAAGGTTTAGTTTAAATTTTACCCATGTTGCGACATTTGACATTTTCTTTTAGTTACATATATCATTTTTTATTTATTTTTTATTTTTTAAACTCTTTTTTTAACTCTTGTGATATTAATAAAATGAAATAACCGGAGTTGCAAGGATTTAAACTCTTTTTAAACAAATTTTTATCAGTCTTGATTCAAAATAATAATATTTCTCTTGTCCAGTTGGTATACTTGACATCTATTTTTAAATCTACTTTTATATCTTAAAGTTCTTTGGTAAAAAAAAAATCATATTATTTTGACATAAAAGCTAATATTCTATAACATTTATTATCACATAATTGATATTTAATACATTTACTTTACACATTTTCTTACATTTTATTAAATTTGTTTTTCATCCTCTCAAGTGAAAAAACACACTATTTTATAATAAAAGAAAATAGCATAATAAAAACCAGATCTTGGATGAGAAATGAAACAGTTTAAATACATGATCTTTAAGGCGGTGTGGGATTATAGTTGGAGTGGAGTTTGTTATTGCAGTGCAATCATTCTTTGAAAAAGGTTTTCTCCCAAAGGGTGCCAATGCCACCATTTTGGCTCTCATACCTAAACGGCTGGATTCTCGTGAGATGACGGATTATCGCCCTATCTCCTGTTGCAATGTTATTTACAAAGTGATCTTAAAGATCCTAGCCAACAGATTAAAAGTAGTGTTACCGCAGCTTGTTGCAGAGAATCAGTCTGCATTCGTTAAAGGACGGCTTTTGATGGAAAATGTGTTGCTTGCCACAAAACTTGTTAAAGATTACCACAAAGATTCCATCTTTAACCGATGTGCACTTAAAATTGACATCTCCAAGGCTTTACTCTGTACAATGGTCATTTCTCTCCAATGTCTTGTCCGCTCTTGCCTTGCCGCCAATTTTTATACAATGGATCATGAAGTGTGTTACCACAGTTTCATTCTCGGTCCAGGTCAATGGGGAACTAGCTGGTTTTTTCCCAAGCACTCGTGGTCTGCGTCAGGGCTGTGCACTCTCTCCCTACCTTTTTGTCCTAAGTATGGATGTTTTATCTCGCATGCTTGACTCCTCGGCAGGTTGGCTTTCACCCATAGTGTAAGTCCCTTGGTGTCACTCATTTGTGCTTCGCGGATGACCTCATGGTCTTTTCCGATGGGAAGCTCACGTCTATTGAAGGCATCGTTGCGGTTTCATACAAATTTTCTCAGTACTCGGGTTTAAGAATCAGTATGGAAAAGTCCACCGTTTTCTTAGGAGGTATGCCGGATGTGGATCCACATATGATCCTGTAACATCCGCGAACCAGATTTTTGTGATTTTGGGAGTAGCATCGATCGACACCCTGGTGGCATCGATCGACACCACTTATTCTGGGTTCGTCGGGTTTGTTTCAATCGTCGATTTGGACCGGTTGGTTTAGGGAAAACCATTGAACCGGGTCTTAAAAGGGAGAAAACGACCTAGGGTCGTGTTTTGTTGTTGTGTCGCCGTTTTAAAAGAAAAACAAAGAGAGAAAACAGTTCCTAAGGTTCTTGAGAGAGTTTGTGGGATTTCAAGGCGTTTTTGGTGGGATCTTGCTGTGGGATTGAAGATCCAAGGCTAGGAACGTGTTGGAAGGGTGCTAGGAGTGTTGAATTCGTTCTTGCTGCTCAGAATCTTCTTGAGAAAAGGTGAGTGCTTGACCATGGTTGATCTAAGCATGAGATCTCTCTTGTTTGTGTGTTTTCTTTGTTGTTTGTGTTGTTTTGTTGCTTGGGTTCGTTGCTTTTGTGTTTCCCAGTGATTTCTGAGG
The DNA here is from genome assembly GCA_023657505.1 of Camelina hispida. Taxonomy (NCBI): domain Eukaryota; kingdom Viridiplantae; phylum Streptophyta; class Magnoliopsida; order Brassicales; family Brassicaceae; genus Camelina; species Camelina hispida. The sequence goes on along the minus strand of CP094636.1, from coordinate 6,853,653 downwards.
TAATTGGGTGAGTTTGGGATGGATTCGAGATGGTTTGGATTCGGAATTCGTCGTTCGTGTTCGCGCAGATCGTGTCTGCAGGAGGCATCGATCGATACCACTTTTGAGGAGCATCGGTCGGCACCATTGCTGAGTAGCATCGATGGGTACCGTTTGAGGAGCATCGGTTGGCACTTGATCTTGAAGCATCGATCGACACCGTTGGGCATCGGTCGATACCAGTCTTATCCGAGACTTGTTTTCCCTGGTTTGATGTATTGTTGTGTGTTGTTTGTTTTGCTTAAACTTGAGGTTCTCATATGCTTGTGTGTATAACCCAGTAGATGGGAGGATGGCCTTACTAAGTATTTGTGATAATACTTACGCATCTCAATTGTTGTTTGTGGTGTGCAGGTAAAGGAAAAGTGTGAACGTGGGATCAAAGGCGATGAGGAGGAGGATGTTCTAGAGGCTTGATTGATTGTGGTCTAGCTATTGTTAGGTTGCTAGATTAAGTCAATGGAACATTGTAGGATGTTAGTTGTTGGTTAATTCTTTATTTGATTTATGTTTTGGTTATTGATTTGATTGATGGAATTCTTTTGGTTTAATGGAATTTGTTTTGTTGGGTTATCCGCAGTTATTGTTAGGATGTTAGTGGGTATGGGACCACTAGTAAATTAAGGTATATAAAAAAAAAAAAAAAACGGGAAGGGTTGTTTCATTTTGGTATCAGAGCCCTTACGGTTCTAGGTCTAGGGTTCATTGTGCTTTGCTGTTAATGTTTAGGATTCCATGCTATAGTTGATTGTGTAAATGGCAATTGTGTGTGGCATGAAGTCCTAGAACATCCTCTTCGAGCATGTTTTGTGATTCTACGGTAAGTTGTGTTTTTGTGTATGAGTTCTATTGTTTGCATAGCCTTCTGTTCTTGGATGATACAGATGGTTAGAGGTGAGGTTGCTGCTGGTCGCGGGCGTGGTCGTGGTCGAGGTCGCGGTCGGGGTCGTGGTCGAGGTTGGGGTCGGGGACGAGGTCAGGTTCCTGTGGCCAGTGAGAGTGTGACCCAGAGTATGGCCAGTGAGGAGGTAGCGGAGTCACAGGCTGATCCTATTGTGTCTGGAGACCAGGCTGGTTTGGGTGACGGTGTTGGTCACGGTGTTGCCCCGGGTGTGGGGGTTGCAGCAGGAGGTGCTCCGGGCAGGGAGGATGTCTTGATGGACTTGCTAGCTCAGGTAGCTCAGGCTGTGCACTTCCAGCAGTGCCGCCAGTGGTTGGTGGGCAGGATCCAGTAGTGCCGCCGGTGGTTGGTGGGCAGGATCCAGTGTGCCGCCAGTGGGTGGTGGACAGGTTCCAGTGGTGCAGCCTGCAGCGGGTTTGCAGGCAGGTGTGCAGCCGGGGACCGAGGTAGTAGATGCACAGTATGTGCGGATGATGGAGCAGCTGCGGCATGTGGGTATTTCTCAGGGAGTACCGATCCGAGTGTAGCGGATGAGTGGAAAGAGCGGATGGAGGATATTTTCCTTTCGCTTAGGTGTCCCGACCGGTACAGGGTGGATCTGGCAGTGTTTTACTTGTCAGGAGATTCACGTGTGTGGTGGAGGTCGGTGACAGCACGGAGGGTGCAGCAGGGTATGTCTTGGGGAGATTTTGTGAGGGAGTTTAACTCCAAGTATTTTCCTCAGGAGGCTCTTGATCGTATGGAGGCACGGTTCTTGGGATTGACTCAGGGAGACCGTACAGTGAGGGAGCTGGATGCAGAGTTCAGTCGGCTTGTGGGGTATGCAGGCAGGGCATGGGAGCCAGAGTCGGCTCAGGTGCGGAGGTTTTTGTTGGCTCTGCAGGATGATTTGAGGACTCGGTGCAGAGTGAGGAGCTATGCTACGAGAGCAGAGTTGGTTGAGGTTGCAGCTGGGATAGAGGATGACTTGAGGTCACAGGTGGTTGTGGTCAGTTCTTCAGTGCAGCCACAGCAGTCTCAGCCATCTTCTGTTCCTAAGGGCGGCAAGCCTGCGCAAGGGCAGAAGCGGAAGTTTGATATCATGCAGAGGTCGAGGCATGGGGTGCGAGATGCTTTGGGTGTGGTAGCAGAGACCACAAGGTGACTAGCTGTCCTCAGAGGGGTGAGCAGCGGGTAGTGACAGAGCAGCGGGCGGTGACGGAGCCGCGGGCAGATACTCGAGTGTGTTACTACTGCAGAGAGACGGGGCACATCAAGCCTCGTTGTCCCAAGTTGCAGCAGAGGGCAGTAGCAGTGTTGCAGGCTGGAGCTCAGCCAGGGACGCAGCAGGTTGTGCAGCACGGTGTGCAGCCGGTGGGTTGCATCGAGCCGACGTCTCAGGTGTATTCGACCCAGGAGCCCGGTGGCACTAGTGCGGGAGCGATCACAGGTATAACTTTTGAGATTCGAACTTGGTTAATTCATTAGTTCAGATTATATTTGTTTTTGCTTGTGGTCAAGTGTTAGGTTCTCAACACATAAGGTTTGTGTAGGGACCTTGTTGGTGGGCGGGTTTAAGTCCCATGTTATGTTTGATTCTGAGCTTCTCATAGCTTCATTACTCCGGAGTGTGCCGAGCGGGGATCAGAGGGGATCCTGGAGAGCGTTCAGGAGTTGTCAGAGTTGCAGGAGGCAAGTTCCTGAGGGTTATTGGACGAGCTGGAGGAGTTGATATTCAGATCGCAAGGGAGTCGTGGCCAGCGGATTTGCTTATCAGTCCAGTGGAGTTGTATGATGTCATTCTTGGTATGGATTGGTTGCATCGGTACAAGGTGCATTTGGATTGCTACCGGGTAGAGTGGAGTTTGAGCGTCAGGAGGGAAGTTGGTTTTTCAGGGTATTAGACCGACTTCGGGAGTCTCGTGATCTCAGCCGTTCAGGCGGGGAAGATGATCGAGAAGGGCCGTGAGGCTTATCTGGTTACTATATCTATGCCAGAGTCAGTGGGAAGTCTACGGTTAGCGGTATTCCGGTTGTGGAGGACTTTGAGGATGTGTTCCAGTCATTGCAGGATTACCACCATCTCGGTCGGATCCTTTTACTATTGAGCTGGAACCGGGACGATGCCGTTATCCAAGGCTCCTTACAGGATGGCTCCAGCAGAGATGGCAGAGCTGAAGAAGCAGCTGGAGGATTTGTTGGGCAAGGGTTTTATCCGTCCTAGTTGTTCACCGTGGGGAGCCGGTGTTGTTTGTTAAGAAGAAGGATGGGAGTTTTCGGTTGTGTATTGACTATCGGGTCTGAACCGAGTTACTGTGAAGAACAAGTACCCTCTCCCGAGGATTGATGAGTTGTTGGATCAGTTGAGGGGTGCTACTTGGTTCTCCAAGATCGACTTGGCATCAGGATATCATCAGATCCCTATTCATGAGGCAGATGTGAGGAAGACAGCCTTCAGGACGAGGTATGGGCACTATGAGTTTGTAGTGATGCCGTTTGGTTGACAAATGCGCCAGCTGTGTTTATGAGATTGATGAACAGCGTGTTCCAGGAGTTTCTGGACGTGTCAGTCATCATTTTCATCGACGACATCCGTATATTCTAAGAGTCCTGAGGAGCATGCAGTACATCTGAGAGCAGTGTTGGAGAAGCTGAGGGAGCAGAAGTTGTTTGCTAAGCTGAGCAAGTGCAGTTTCTGGCAGCGTGAGATGGGGTTCTTAGGACACATTGTTTCTGCAGAGGAGTTTCAGTGGATCCAGAGAAGATTCAGTCCATCAGGGAGTGGCCGAGGCCGCAGAGTGCCACTGAGATTCGGAGTTTCCTGGGGTTAGCAGGTTACTACAGGAGGTTTGTTCGGGGTTTTGCGAGTATGGCACAGCCGATGACTAAGCTTACAGGGAAGGATGTCCCATTTGTGTGGTCACCAGAGTGTGAGGCAAGTTTGCAAGTCTCAAACAGATGTTGACTACCACGCCGGTGTTAGCACTGCCTGAGCAGGACGAGCCTTATGTTGTGTATACAGACGCTCTAGAGTGGGGTTGGGTTGTGTACTTATGCAGCAGGGAAGGTTATAGCCTATGCTTCGCGGCAGTTGCGGAAGCATGAAGCTAATTATCCTACTCATGATTTGGAGATGGCAGCAGTGATCTTTGCTCTTAAGATTTGGAGATCCTATCTGTATGGTGGGAAGGTGCAGGTGTTTACAGATCACAAGAGTCTGAAGTACATTTTTACTCAGCCTGAGTTGAACTTGAGGCAGAGGCGTTGGATGGAGTTAGTAGCAGATTATGATCTGGATATAGCTTACCAACCTGGTAAAGCTAATTTGGTTGCAGATGCCTTGAGTCGGAAGAGGGTGGCTTCGGCTCAAGAGCAGGATATGGAGACATTGGTAGGTGAGATCAGTGCATTGAGTTTGTGTGCTATCTCACAGGAACCTTTGGGTTTGGAGGCAGCTGATAGAGCGGATTTGTTGAGCAGAGTGAGGTTAGCTCAGGGGAGTGATGAGGGGCTGTTGAACGCCTCTAAGGCTGCGGGTGCAGAGTATCAGGTTTCGGCTAATGGTACTATCCTTGTGCATGGTCGGATCTGTGTGCCCAAGGGTGAGGATTTGAGGCAGGAGATACTGAGAGAGGCTCATTCGAGCAAGTTCTCTATTCATCCAGGGGCGACCAAGATGTACCGTGACCTTAAGCGTATTATCACTGGGTCGGGATGAAGAAGGACGTGGCCGACTGGGTAGCTAAGTGTGATACTTGTCAGTTGGTGAAGGCAGAGCATCAGGTTCGTGGTGGTTTATTGCAGAGTTTGCCTATTCCTGAGTGGAAGTGGGATTTGATCACGATGGACTTCGTGGTAGGTTTGCCTGTGTCGAGGACGTTTGATGCTATTTGGGTCATTGTGGACCGTTTGACTAAGTCTGCACATTTTCTGGCCATCAAGAAAACTGATGGAGCAGCGGTTTTGGCCAAGAAGTATGTGAGGGAGATAGTCAGATTGCATGGTGTGCCTGCTAGTATTGTGTCTGATAGAGATTCCAAGTTCACTTCGGTGTTCTGGAGGGCGTTTCAGGCGGAGATGGGCACGAAGGTGCATATGAGTACAGCCTATCATCCTCAGACGGACGGTCAGTCAGAGAGGACGATCCAGATTCTGGAGGATTTATTGAGGATGTGTGTGCTGGATTGGGGTGGTCATTCGGCAGATCATCTGAGTTTGGTGGAGTTTGCTTATAACAACAGCTACCAGGCTAGTATTGGGATGGCTCCTTATGAGGCTTTGTATGGGAGGCCGTGTCGTACACCGTTGTGTTGGACTCAGGTGGGGGAGAGGAGCATTTTGGTGCAGATTTTGTTCAGGAGACCTCGGAGAAGATTCGGGTTTTGAGGCTGAACATGAAGGAGGCTCAGGATCGGCAGAAGAGTTATGCTGATAGGAGGAGAAAGGATCTTGAGTTTCAGGTTGGGGATAGAGTGTACCTCAAGATGGCCATGTTGCGGGGTCCGAACAGGTCATTGTCAGAGACTAAGTTGAGTCCGAGGTACATGGGTCCGTCAGAGTGGTTGAGCGGGTGGGACCAGTGGCATATAGGCTGGAGTTGCCTGAGGTTATGCGTGCGTTCCACAAGGTATTTCATGTGTCGATGCTGAGGAAGTGTCTTCACGAGGGTGATCAGTTGTTGGCTAAGATTCCTGAGGATCTTCAGCCTAACATGACTTTGGAGGCGAGACCTTTGAGGGTGCTCGAGAGGAGGGTCAAGGAACTTCGGAAGAAGAAGATTCCTTTGATGAGAGTCATGTGGGACTGTGACGGAGTAGAGGAGCAGACTTGGGAGCCCGAGGCGAGGATGAAGGCAAGGTTTAAGAAGTGGTTGAGAAGCAGACCGCTGAGCTTGTCTAGCCGGGTCCGAGTTGTAGTCCGTGGCTGGAGCGAGTACGGAGTATTCCAGCCCATCTCTCTTGATTTTTGGTCGCTTAGGGTGGTTGGTTGTGCGACTAAGTACAAGATGAGGTGGTGCTCGGGATGCGGGTTGATGGCTCTAGTTGTTGTATTTTTGTTTCCTGTTGTATTTCTGTTGAGTTGTAACGTTTATGACATTTGAGATTAATAAGATGAGTATTTTCCTTATGTTTTGACTGTTAATGTCATGAGAAAAGAGGAATAGTTTGGGTTTCTATTTTTGGAAGTTTCCATAAATAGAAAGTTTCCACAAAAGAAAGGTTTCCAGAATTAGAAAGTTTTCTAGTAAGGAAAGTTTTGTGGAAATGTTGAGGTAGATCTAGCCGGGAGATACTCGTTGGCATCAGTATTTGTTTTGCTCAAGGCCGTGTGGGCCCAACTCACGTGATACCGATAGCTCGATGGACTTTGTGGCCAGAGAGTGGGAGTGGTATGTTGCTTCGGATGACGATCCGAGAGCGCGCTTGAGGGTGACGACCCAAGAGCGGGATATGTGAGGCTCCCTGGATACCGTAGCTGTGAGCCGAGGATCGGCAGTGAGCCAGTATGTCTCGAGGGTTGCGACCCGAGAGCGGGGGGAGTGTGTGTGAGTGACTTCCTGGATGCCGTAGCTTAAGGCGGTTGGCCTGATAGCGAGCCGGCATGATTCGTTGGTTGCGACCACGGACGGGGGAAGCACTGAGTTGTGAGCAAATAGTGTTTTGATGCGAGTATATTGGCAGAGGGAGACCTCGAGGGTCAGTCGGAGGTGTGCGGGCTGTTGCGACAGTGGCACGGGAAACCTTGACTGATGGTGTTTGGTCCGGTCTGGGGACGTGCGGGCCGTGTTGACGGTGGCACGGAGGTCCTTGGCAGATGGACGGTATTGCGGGATTCGGGGACGAATCCATATTGGTGGGGGATAATTGTAACATCCGCGAACCAGATTTTTGTGATTTTGGGAGTAGCATCGATCGACACCCTGGTGGCATCGATCGACACCACTTATTCTGGGTTCGTCGGGTTTGTTTCAATCGTCGATTTGGACCGGTTGGTTTAGGGAAAACCATTGAACCGGGTCTTAAAAGGGAGAAAACGACCTAGGGTCGTGTTTTGTTGTTGTGTCGCCGTTTTCAAAGAAAAACAAAGAGAGAAAACAGTTCCTAAGGTTCTTGAGAGAGTTTGTGGGATTTCAAGGCGTTTTTGGTGGGATCTTGCTGTGGGATTGAAGATCCAAGGCTAGGAACGTGTTGGAAGGGTGCTAGGAGTGTTGAATTCGTTCTTGCTGCTCAGAATCTTCTTGAGAAAAGGTGAGTGCTTGACCATGGTTGATCTAAGCATGAGATCTCTCTTGTTTGTGTGTTTTCTTTGTTGTTTGTGTTGTTTTGTTGCTTGGGTTCGTTGCTTTTGTGTTTCCCAGTGATTTCTGAGGTAATTGGGTGAGTTTGGGATGGATTCGAGATGGTTTGGATTCGGAATTCGTCGTTCGTGTTCGCGCAGATCGTGTCTGCAGAGGAGGCATCGATCGATACCACTTTTGAGGAGCATCGGTCGGCACCATTGCTGAGTAGCATCGATGGGTACCGTTTGAGGAGCATCGGTCGGCACTTGATCTTGAAGCATCGATCGACACCGTTGGGCATCGGTCGATACCAGTCTTATCCGAGACTTGTTTTCCCTGGTTTGATGTATTGTTGTGTGTTGTTTGTTTTGCTTAAACTTGAGGTTCTCATATGCTTGTGTGTATAACCCAGTAGATGGGAGGATGGCCTCACTAAGTATTTGTGATAATACTTACGCATCTCAATTGTTGTTTGTGGTGTGCAGGTAAAGGAAAAGTGTGAACGTGGGATCAAAGGCGATGAGGAGGAGGATGTTCTAGAGGCTTGATTGATTGTGGTCTAGCTATTGTTAGGTTGCTAGATTAAGTCAATGGAACATTGTAGGATGTTAGTTGTTGGTTAATTCTTTATTTGATTTATGTTTTGGTTATTGATTTGATTGATGGAATTCTTTTGGTTTAATGGAATTTGTTTTGTTGGGTTATCCGCAGTTATTGTTAGGATGTTAGTGGGTATGGGACCACTAGTAAATTAAGGTATATAAAAAAAAAAAAACGGGAAGGGTTGTTTCAGATCCAGGAAAGATTCAGGTTTGAAGTTTGTCAGCTGCTGGTGAGGTACTTAGGGCTCCCTTTAATCACCAAGCGTTTCACCTCCTCTGACTATATGTCGTTACTTGAGCAAATAAAGAAGAGAATTGGTTCTTGGACTGCCCGATATCTTTCTTTTGCAGGTCGTCTTAACCTGGTACAGTCGGTGTTATGGAGCATATGCAGTTTCTGGTTGTCTGCATTTCGCTTGCCAAAGCAATGTCTACTCGAGATTAACATGATATGTTTGGCTTTTCTCTGGTCAGGACCGAACTTAAACCCTCACAAAGCAAAGATATCTTGGGAGGATATTTGTTAACCTAAAAAAGAAGGTGGGTTGGGGTTAAGATCTTTAAAGGACATGAATGATGTCAGCTGTTTAAAACTGATATGGTGAATTATATCTTCAGGGGAGTCTCTGTGGGTGCAATGGGTGGGCAACACTTAACTAAAGAGGGCGAATTTCTGGTCTATTAAACCGACTGCTCTTGGTTCATGGATGTGGAGGAAACTTCTTAAATTCAGAGACCTTGCAAAACAGTTCTGCAAAAATGAAGTGCATAATGGTCTACGTACCTCATTCTGGTTTGATGACTGGTCCACCATGGGTAGGCTGGTGGATATGGCGGGTGATCAAGGCTTTATTTCTATGGGGATTAGCAAGCATATGTCTATTGCAGAGGCGTGGGGAAGACGTCACCACCGGCAGCACCGACATGTTACTTTTATCTCTATAGAAGCAGAACTACAGTCGAAACGGGATATGAGCACTTCTAGAGCGGATGTAGCGCTTTGGAAAGGCGCAAATGGCAAGTTTAAAACTCAATTTTCCCCTAAAGATACGTGGAATCAGATACGCTCCTCGGCTGCAGAGGTTCCTTGGCACCATAGCGTTTGGTTCACTCACTCAACACCACTATTTGCTTACTGTATCTGGTTAGCGATTCAAAACAGGGTTTCTACCGGAGATCGAATGACGCACTGGAGTAGGGATGCACATGGTACTTGCCACCTTTGTAACAATGCTACTGAAACAAGGGACCACTTATTCTTTAGCTGTATCTTTAGTGCAGAGGTCTGGAAGGCATCTGCTCTGAATGTTTACAAAGCAAAGTACTCCACCACTTGGTACTCGATCCTCTCTGCTGCAAGTGGAAACTAGGGTGATCGGATTCAAGGATTCTTGGCTCGTTCGGTTTTGCAAACAACAGTTTACTGTCTCTGGCAAGAACGTAATGACCGAGCACATGATGCGACACCACACTCTGCTTCTCACCTCATTCACAAGATTGATAGGCACATGCACGACCAACTGTTAGCTATCGGACTCATGGGGGATCGGAGATATGACGATGGGTTGCAAGTTTGGTTTAGCTCAAGATCTTAAGATTTATCTGTTTTGATTTGAATTTAAGCTTTTTCTGAACAAAGATGCACTTGTTGTACCAAAGCAATTTTTTCATTTGAATATAATTTAACATTACATTCCAAAAAAAAAAAAAAATTATGATTCTGCCTTTATGTAATTTTATAAACTTTAATTATTACAGATTTTTAAATCATATAATGTTTTCTTTCATTAATTGAGTAGACAATAAAATTAGTCAGATCTACTAAAATCCTATTAAATTATGATAAATAATATAATAACATATGAATTACACAATAATATCATCTCTCTCTTAGTAACTGAACCTCATTAGTTATAAATAATAGCTTTTCCTCATATCAATACACATATCAACATAAAATCGATCTGTCAAGAGCATTTCATAATTGTTATAATTTCAAATATATATAAAAGAAGATTTTCATATATGTTGACTTTTCTTGATTTTCTATTTGTTTCATTAGACAATTGTAAATGAGATATTTAAAATATTATTAATTTAATCATTAAGTTTGTTTATTTCTTATATATTGAATTTTATATATCATGTAGTGGGTCACAAATTGTTTTCACCATGCATTAAAGAGATATGTGTCAAGAGGAAAACAAATCGTCATGTTTCTTGATTATGATGGTACTCTTCTCCAATCCTCGATGATCCAAACAGAGCTTTGATATCTAGCAAGGGGTCCTTATAATTAATCAAGATATATTTACTCTTTTTTCTCCATAATCAATATATATTTCATGTGTTATGTGTTTCACAGATGAGAAGAAGAGTGAAAAACATGTCCAAGTATTTCCAACTTTTATAGTTACGTATGCGCATTTTATTTTTGGTAGAACAGTTACATTGATGCATTGACAAGATACAATTTGTAAAATAATTTTGTTTCCCATTTTCTTAACCAAATTTGTTAAAGACCAACTTGATATGTTATTAATTATTTTTATTTTTGTAGATTTATAGCTTAGTGAAGCTAGCAGAACTGTATTATATAGAAGCCATGGAATGAAATCAATGAATATTAAAGACTCAGCTAAAGTTTTCTCAAGATACAAGAAGGTAGATCTTAAAAAATTGATTAACGAAATTTTAATCTGAATTCATTTATTTACTTTTTAATTGAAATTTACTCGTGGTTTTGATATATTTAGACATTTTTTCAACTTTCCTGATGATTAGTTAAATGACTTTATTTTAGGTTTATGTGTTTGTTTTAACATCTTATCGAGAAAAGGGCCAAGCACACTAAACAACCTTAGACCACAAATTTATTTTATGTTTCAAGGCCATCAAATAATAGGTATATTTTAATAATCACAATCTGTTTTCCTCATTAAAATCTACTACATGCATTCCTTATTAATCCAATTTCTAGAGAAAAAAATGTTGCACAAAAAGAACAATTTTTAGTTTTTCTATATATTTTAAATAACTAATTAATGAAAAATTATGAACTTAAAAAAAAAACTGAATATTATTGGTTGAAATTTTTAGAAAGTTGTTAATCACAAAAAAGATATTGCAATTAAAGTCAGTTTTAAATATGTGTGAAAATATTAAAATATGGATTAATGGAACAAAATGAGTATTGTCTAATATAACCATTTAATACTGTCCCACATAATTTTTAAACTAATGTATTGTTTAAAATAATCAATGATAAATGGAAGGAAGGCCAGATTTTTTATGATTTGTGGCAACATTTTCATTTTGTTGGAAAAAAGAGATTTTGTTTCATATTACAATATTGGCCAGGCTTGAATGTTGGAAATCACTATCCATGAAAATGGAGACATGTTAAAGGGACTTTAAACGTTTGAACCGAGAAAAACAAAAGTTAATTATACGAGGTAAAGTGAGTCGTAAAAAAACAAGCAATGGAAAAATGGTAGATCAATACTCCATTTATAAAATTTATAAAAGTCAATTTTTATTTACGAAATCATTCACGAAACAATAAAGTTGAGGCAAGTTAATTCAAGAGTGATGGAGAGATAGTGTTTAGTATTTAGAATTTAGAGTTTAAAATTTAGTTATTTTGTATATAGATAAGGGTATTATTGAAAATGGATTACAAGAGAATAAGTTTCTTTTAAAATTATTTGTTAAGGAAATTTAGTATATAGAACAACATTAAATTATCTATCAAAGTAATTCTATTAAGTAAGGTCTTACAATTTTCTTTTAGACTACTTATCAGTTCTTTTTCCAAAAAAGAAAAATGTAAATAAATATAATTTATCTTAATTAATTAAAAAATACCAAATTAATTTGATTATGCGATAACTAAAACAATGTTCTTATTACTGTAGTAACATATTGTTTAAATATTTTCAATAATACTGTAGTAATCACAAATATTTAGTAATATGTACTTTAACTTTTCTCTCTATTTCAAAATGACTCTTCTATGAAACATTATATAACAAATATATATAAGTAATATTATGAAAATTAATTTTCAAGACATATATTAACAATTATATGTACATTTCAAATAAAATTATATTAAAACTTCATTCTTCATTTCAAATTAATAATATATATATAACCTACACATTGCATGGGCTACTTTCAAGTATCACAAATGGTTCAACTGGCTTCAGATGAATTACTTCTCGACAATATATATCATTCACAATCACAATTATGTGGCTTGTCATAAAATTAATCGAGATTGTGTCTACAGTTAAAATATTCCTTAGGGCCATTACAGTAAAGACTTTTCTATAAGAGTGTGGGGGCATCGAAAGCATTAGTTAGAGGGGGTATTCAAGTTATATTTTAAAGGATTTTGTAAGATTTTAATATTTTAGAATTTTGAAAGATTTTGGAGATGTTTAGGAGATTTGATTGTGTTTTAGATTTTTTTTTTATTTTTCTTTTTTAAAAAATGAAATGTGATTTTATGAGATTGTATGTGATTTTATTATTAAACTTTGTGTGATTTTGAGATATTTTACCCACAAAAAAAAAAAAAAAAAAAAAACTAGAAACCCCTAAACTAGACGTCGCTTTCATCCACCCTTTACCTGCATCTGGTTTACAAGCAGAAGACTTTGAGTATCTCGTCACTTACCTTGAGTCCACAGAGTAAACGATCATCATCTCTATGTTTTATACATATTCTCCATCTTTATACTGAAATTTATGTGTTTGTTTTCTCAGTTCTCCACAAGCAACTGTTCTAAAAACTGAAGCCATCTTCAATCGGACATCCCCTGTTATATATTGCTTCCTTCTCTTCTAGTGGTCCCAACACCATCGCTGCTGATATTCTCTCAAGGTAAAAATATACAAAACATTAATGATGTCGGTTCTATTTATTTTTTCTAGTCTGATGAGAGACATTGGTGTATGACTTGAAGCCGGATATAACAGCGCCGGGAGTGGAGATTCTTGCTGCATTTTCACCTGATGGTCTTCTGTCTGAACATGACACCAGACATGTGAAGTACTCTGTTCTCTCTGGAACTTCAATGTCTTGTCCTCACGTTGCAGGCGTGACTGCGTATGTCAAAACGTTTAACCCTAAGTGGTCTCCTGCCATGATTCAATCTGCCATCATGACAACTGGTAAGTGAAAATTGTATATCTAATTTAAACTTTATTGTCCCATAAGTAAACTTTGTTGACACTGTTTTTGTTCTTTCTTAACTAATCTTTGCAGCTTGGCCGGTGAACGCTATTGGAACTGGCATCACATCGACTGAGTTTGCTTGTGGAGCTGGACATGTCGACCCGATAGCTGCTGTAAATCCTGGACTCATCTATGAATTGAACAAAGAAGACCTCATTGGTGAAGCCGTCAATTGCTCAAAAGCAAAAGATATTTTGCCAAGAAACCTCAACTATCTTTCATTTCACCTTCTACAGTGTCACCTGTGGAGAAGGACACCTGTGGAGAAATGAGAGAGAGCGTCAGGTTCAGTGGTTCACCTGTGGAGAAGGTGGTTGGTGATCTGCAGAGATTGCCGGAGTTCATTGTTTATGACTGTGTTTTTTTTTAGTGTTAATGAAATCCTTCAAAATTCTACCTTAAAGGGTATGATTTTGAGAGGAGTATTTTTTAACTAAAAAGAACAAAAAAAGTCTCCTAGAATCATTCAAAGTAGCATTCTAAAAAAAGTTGTGATATTTTGAATAACAAGAGATTTAAAGTTAGATTTATAAACACTTATTGAATAACAAAGGATTCTGAATTATTTTAAAGGATTTTCTATAAATCTTAGTTGAATAACATAGGATTTCATGAGATTTTTTTAATTTCTCAATTGAATAACAAAGGATTGTAAGAATACCTTAAAATCTTTTAAAATGTTAAAGTCAATACCCCCAACATGGTAAAAGAATATAATCAAAACTTTCAAAAATAGTATATAAAAATAAATTAGATATAGAAGCAATGATAGACAACCAAATAGATAAATAGACAACCAAGTAGATAAAAAGTTCTCTCCGAGTTCCGAATATCGAGAACTCCGCAAAACTCAACTACTCCGATGCCGGCGAAGCTTCGGCCCGCCGGCATCGAGACTTTGGTCTCGTAGCTGTATTCTCTCTCACGGTTTGTTCCCTGGTACTTCTCTTTTTGGTCATTTTCTCAATCAACTGGGAACTCTCAGGAGTATACCCACATCCCATCTCTCCCGCCGATGAGCTTCATTCCCCAATCCTCCTCCGGAGATAGATGGTGGGGGAAGTTTCTGGTGACCCTCGTCCCGTCTCAACCCTTTATCCTAAGCCTTATGTCAAACCTCACAACTATAAAGCCCCGCCAATCTCTCAGATTTGGTAATTTGCTTCTGATGGATGAGCTTTCCCTCAGTCCGAAGCTAGCGGCGAAGTTCCAGAGAGGTCTTGCTTCCCGGAGTGCAAGCCCATGGCAACGAGAAGCTGAGCCGACGCTGAAGAGGCCAACCCCGATTTACCCTAACCTCCCCTTTGTTTTGAAGCTCCTATGCTTCAGGCCTCCAACGCCTTTTCTTTCACCGGTGTGTAGCGGCTCCGATCTGATTGCGTATCTGGCCCAGTGCCGCCGCACCACCATTTCTACCCTCAACGCAGCCTTCGATGTACTAGGGTTACTTTTAAAGGACTTTTGGCCACCTTCAGGCCCATTAGCCATTGCCTGGCCTATTACCAACATATTTTATTTACGTTTTCAAGCCCAGGTATGTTCCTGTATTCTTATTACAATCGACATCTCAATGGTTAAATCTTTGCTCTACTTATGGTGAAAACCGTTGGAGCTGCGAAGTCTCTCTGCTGAGTTGGTGTTTGTTAAAAAAGTTTGAAATCCTGTGGTCTCAAAACTCTTGGGTAATGCTTAGCGATAACGTGATCTGGTTGGCACATTTTCCACCGTCTTTATCTGATTGTAGAGTTTGTCTAATCAGAGATGCCTATAATTCTGTTCTGTCAAGTATTATCTTTTTGGGTCCGTTTGTTCCTGCTTGGTCAAGTCGAGGTCTCCTCGGTAGCAGAACAATGGGTCCTCATGATTTACTTGATGGCTATTTGATTCGATGCCAACTAATCAATTTTGCTTGGAGGGCTGCAACACTGAGCTGTAATAATGATTATGAACCGGCAGTTGTTTCGATTTTGTTGCTTGCACCCTTGATCTCAGTATCCTATCTACCACCATCAGAACGACTCTTTCAGCATCAACTTATACCCAGGTATACCCTTCTCACAACTCCCAATTCCACCCTCCTCCAGCCGCCTAAAGGATGTAAGCTTGGGCTTGTATTATCTTTGAAGTGTAGAACAGACTACAAGCTTTGTGTAGAATTCCTTAACCTCCATGGCCGATGACTTCATGTGAGGAGGACCTACCTGCTTTGTTACTGTTCTACACATATCACTTGTGATTTCCTTGTGTAACTTCACCAACAGTCTTGAGATTTGGGTTTAAAAGTGTGGAAAACTTTGAACTATTATTCTTGAGCCTTCTCATAGTGACGAGAATCCTACCTTGTGTATCCCCTGTGGAGCACTCTTCTAAAAGCTCAGTTGCATGTATTGCTCGACCCGCCAATGACCACTTGTTGGTCAAGGAATTCGCGAAGCCTGCCTTCATAGTCGAATCCGCTATGATCCCAACAGATTTTTCAAGCATTGCAGACTTCTCAAAGCTCAGCACTTTCTTGGAAAACTCATGGAACCACTATTTTTATTTGCTTTGTATTATCTTAGCTTTCAGTTGGATGAACTTCCCTCTTATAAGGTTTTTAAGTGAATGAAAGTTTTGTTTGTCCAAAAAAAAAAGATATAGAAGCAATGATCTTACAAGACTACAAAGTGTAAAGTAATGTCACGAGGCTAGAAAAAAAATTGGATCGTATAGTAAGCGTTATAAAACATCAGTCATGCTTATTGATTATTATGTTTAATAAAGATACATAGTATATACTGTACACTGATCATGTATGTCCCCATACACATGCCAACAAAGTTAAACATACTCAATCTATTTCTCTCCTTCCTCATCAATTCTCTCTTCAAAGCCGTAACAACTTAATTCATCTATAGAATCTTTGGATCCTCCTCACATGGGCTCTATACCATTCATCTTTTTTTGTTTTTCTCATTTACAGAGATCCAAATCTCAGACGATTGAATCAACACATCTCCTTGATCTTATGATCAGAGATTACACTATCAGAAACTTCAACATACATTTCAAGACTGGCACGATTCAGAAAATTCATCTTCCTTCGAATTTCTCCTCCATTGATATCACCACGGCTAGGTTTAGATGCGGCAGTTTGAGAAGACACGGTGCAACAATCGGAGAGTTTCACTTAGGTCCGGGCTTGACGGTGCAGCCATGTGTTGAGAGAGTGATGCTGGTGAGACAGAACTTGGGTTTAAGTGGTCTTCTTATCTTTACTTAACCGGTTATAACTTAACCGGTTACAATTTCCAGCTCGTGTCTCCGGTTCTTGGTTTATTGGCTTACAATTCTAACCCGGACGGTGTGGCTATGAACCCTTATGAGATTAACGAAATGGGAACGGAGCAAAACACTATTTTGATCAAATTCTTGAGCAGCAAGGCAAGCGGTGACCCTAAACCTAACACGAAACAGAACTCATCTCTATTGTGTGCTTGCTTCACAAGTAACGGTAACATAACGTTTAGAGAGCAAGTTTCCGCCTACGTTTGCTTGGGAACAAGACAAGGCCACTACGCGCTCGTGACTAGAGCTCACGAAAGTGGTGGTGGTGCCGTGGTAACGCCACCGTCGTCTCCTGCCGTGAATGAAGGTGGCGGAGTGTGATTGATCCTGTGGAAAGTGGCGGTGGGAGTGTGATTGGGTCAATAATTGGAGCGTTTCTGTTAGGGTTATTGGTGGTGGCGATGGTTGTGAAAGGGAAGAAGAAAGCGATGAGAGAGGAGATGGAGAGGAGAGCTTATGAAGAAGAAGCACTTCAGGTTTCAATGGTAGGTCATGTTAGAGCTAATCCCAATGCTTCGAGAACAAGAACGGTTCCAAGATCTGATAATACTAGGTACACTAACAAGTAACAACAAACTTAATTAGGTAGATCGTCCTTCTTGATATGTTGTTTTCTAATTGTAGTGTGAATTGAACTTGTTTTTTTCTATTTATGTTGGATTGTTTAACTTGTAAGATCTTCATATTGTTTAGGAGACATCCTATGTGGAAATAATTAATTAATTAACTGTTTACAAAATGAGTTATTAAAAATATTGTACCGCTCTTAAGGTGTTTTGTCAGGGCCGGCCCGTCCATAAGGCAAGCAAAGCACTTGCTTTAGGCCACCGAAGATATAGATAACTGAAATGCCAAAACTACTCTTTGGTCGGATGGCTCAGTAGTCCTTTGCTTTGTCTAATATCTCAGGTTCGAGTCTTATTTTGATATTTCATGAGCTTTTTTTTTTTTCCCCTTTACGTTTTGAAAATGCTTTAGGCCACTTTTAACATAGGGCCGGCCCTGTGTTTTGGGCTACTTGCTTAGCACCTTTTGTAATTAAACAAACTTATAGACATACCCGCATGTGCCCTTTTTTTGGCTATCAACGTCAACATATACATGCAACCATTTCAAACAATTTGAAAATAATGACAAACGTACGTATATATACAATACCTTTGAAACTAAACTTAACAGTTTTTCAATGTCATTTTTTCGTGATTGCTGATACCTAGTGCATGCTAACAATTTCTCACTACATCTACATAAACATATGTATTTAACCTCGTACAAATTTTCGTATACATCAGGCTGAAAAATGGCATATGTATTTCAGTATTTGGAATCTTATCCATATACGCATCTCATCTTCGGTGTCAAAGTGATCAGTAAAAAAGAAAATGGTTTCGTATCAGCCATGTTAAACATTTTGATAACCTTCTTACGTACATATATATACCCATCATGTGACAGTTTGAGACCTTGTATAATCTAAACTATATAATCATACAGTTGTTTTTTTTTCGTTGGATTCTAGCTATCTCATATATTTTTAATGTATAGTTACTGTATTTGTTTACTCGTGTGGCCGGTATACATGTTCGACCACCAAATCGAAGAAGAACATGATCAGTTCTTTATCAATGGACTAAAAATTGACATTCAACATCAGTTCTTTTCGATTAACAAGACGACAAATTATGGTGAAACTGAAATTGATTCATTATTCAAACCAAGCAATATACAAAAAAAAAACATCCACAGAACTCTATATTGCATTTTTGACATCGAGATTTAAATATGGAGTTCCCTCCGTCTGGTTAATTGCATTCTCGTTGGGAACCATTCTCCCATAAACTTCCATTATCAATTAAGGTTTACATTATGCGCTAACCAATACGTGATCTTATTCGTTGGGGACCCTAAGTTAAAGGATACGGCTCAATCTTTCTTGAGTACCAAGCTGTGTTGCGTTTATATGCAAACCCTAACCATCTCTCGATTTCCATTTTCCATGTAGTGGAAATGGGACAGTTAAACCCAACTGGGAGTATTAGGATAAAATATCCCACATTTTGAAATTGAGTAGGATATTGGCATATATATGATATGGTTATTTCCACTGATTATTGTCAATTGATTTAAGTTGAAAGTTTACAATCTAATATGGTATCAGCATAGTCCGCGCATACTCAGTCCAATCCACAATCGGTCCGGTCTAATAGTTGGTCCAACGATTCATGTCCGAACATACCGATGTAGATCGATGCCTAAAAAAGTCATCATCTAATTGGTAAATATACATATATATATATATATATATAATATCGGTCTCTCATATTAGTCCTAAAATTAACTCATTTTATACTTTTTTGTGTAAGTGAATATGCAAAACCCTAATCATATTAGGCTCCCCTTCTTTAGATTGGTTTTGATTTTGTGGCTGAGAACATGTAATACTAAAATGGCTGATTAAAAGCAGAAGATGAACAACATTAATCAAAAATAAAATTACAAACTCAGTTTTTTTTTTTTTTTTTTAAATAGGATAATAATCTAACAAAACACGAAAATGAAAAGCTTGAGATCTTCTTGACCAAGTAGGAGTATCATCTTGTACTTATGTTGATTTCTTATTCAATGGTATCTTTTTCACTTTAATCCCATTTTCCATGGACACTCTCGCTGTTAAAGCCAGTGATATATCCATTCCGGCGTGCTCGTCGTCCTCCTCCTCATCAGATATTATTATAACATCATTGACAGTTGCAGGACCAATATATGGTTTCTTGGGGGCAGAAGAAGCGTCTTCTGATGGAGGTTGATTGTGCGGAGCCTGTGGTTTCTCCAGCGGCGGCAAGGGATCCAAGTTCTCTAGTACAGGCAAATCAGAAAAAATGAGACTATCCGTCTCTCGTTTTCTTTTGTTCACTCCATCTTCAGTTATGTCACCGACAGATCCATTACCGGTTTGGCTGCCACCTACATCTATGTCTCCAAGGACATTTCCTTGGCCATCAGCGATTTGGCTGCCGCCTACATCCATGTCTCCAAAGACATTTCCTTGGCCATCAGCGATTTGGCTGCCGCCTACATCCATGTCTCCAAGGACATCTCCTTGGGGTTGATCAAGGACGACGTCCTCATCACCGATTTGGCTGCCGCCTACATCCATGTCTCCAAGGACATTTTCTTGGCCACCACCGTTTTGGCTACCGCCTACATCGATGTCTCCAAGGACATATCCTTGCGGTTGATCAAGGTTGTCCCCATCACCGATTTGGATGCCGCCTACATCGACGTCTCCAAGGACACTTTCTTGGGTTTGATCAAGGTTTTCCTCGTCCTTAGTGGTTTGACTACACAGCTCCGACCAAGCGGACGAGGCTTTCGCTCTAGCTTGGTAGCGAAAGGGCAAGTGGTTGTGTGTGGAGCTCAGGAGATGCATAAGATTCTCAAAATCTTTTACCAAAAGCGGTCCGGGTTGTGTCATTCTAACCATGCCGTATAAATCCTTTGACCCATCCGGAAGCGGGTTCTCTGAGGCGTAAAGAACGTCGGCAATTGCTCTCACTCTCTCAAGCTCGTCTGGCAGTTCACTTCTTACTGGCTGTCTGTTCTTAATGGTTTCTCGAACTTCTTTATAAGCTCCATATTCTAGAAGGAACTTGCACTCTTTGATGAGTTCTTCGTCTTCCATTGCTGTGCGGTTCTGTCCTTCTTTCGATGACATGATAAGATGAAAGCTTCGGAAACGGGGAGAAACGAGAGAGAGAGATAGAGATAGAGAGAGTCAGTTTTGGTTTAAGACAAAAAATGATAGTTTTTCTGATAGAGAGAGACACTGGTTTTATAGTAAGAGTTATTCAACATTTTGCTGAAGTTTCTTTTATAAAAGGAAACAAATTTTGCAAAAAAGTAAACACATAATTGCTAAAAAGGAAATACATTTTGGTAAAGACCAATTAACTATTTAACATGCATACTGTGTTTTATTTCATGGTTGTCAGTATAACTAAAACAGTCAAACAATTATTTTTTTTGGGTCTACTTCTGGATTTCTATCCATTTTAGAGATTTACATATATAGAAAAGCATCACACACAGTGGAATCTCTAACACAGCAAATATACAACTAAGGATACCATCATTATCCACATTTACTATAACTGTATGACTAAATTTCTTTAAAAAATTTGCAAAAAAGTTGTCATTTTAAATCATTTAGAAAAATATACATTTTAAAAATTTTACAAGCCCAAAAAAAGATAATTCAGATGCAATGAAAAGTTTACTAAAGCCCAACATGAACATTGCAGATTAAAATAACCTTCACTTATTCGTGACGGACGGTTGTGTTCACTCGATTCAAGTTTGGACGACCGAGGTTATTTTAATCCAAATATCCAAATACTGTACATGTAATGAAGATTTTATGACCGTTACAAATATTTTCATTATTAGGTTAGTACGATCCCAAAGCTAGATTATTTTAATTTAAACAGACTCGAAAAAGACTGTTAAGACCGTTATAATTTTATTTTCTCAGATTCGGATTAAAAAAAAATTTCATTTGATCAGTTTCCCTCTCACGGTGAACGGTGAAGGAAAAGGTCTCTATGAGAAGATTATCTAGGAGACGAGTTTCGTTTCTATGCATCCCTTTTTCCAGGTTTCATATTGATCTTTCTCAGATATTTTGTCTTTGTGCGATAATTATCAGTGCTAATGTATGGTGATGAGCCTTTGCTGTTTTGGCTGGATTTTGTACGAAAGTGTTCATGGTTTGACAACTAATATACAACATTTCGCAGCAGAAATCAACATGATGTGGTAAGAGAAACATGAATGCATCAGAGTATTGTAAATTTTGATGCTCGTGTTCCTAATCGAATCAATTCAATTTGATTTTTGTGTCTTGAATTCAATGAACAAATGTGATTTTTCAACATGGAAGGAGCTTGAGGACCATTTGAGCCACTAAAAAGTTGCCAAACAAACTACTTCATGCATAAATTTATACATTCATGTGTGCATACATGATACATGATACATGTATTCATACGTTCATGTATATTTGCTTCTTGAATTATTGCTTCTTCTATTACATTGTAAGCCTGTTCTTGTTTGTTTGTTTGCTAATTTCAACGTTTCTTACTCCATTTGCATAACTTGTTTGCTTAGTTCTTTGATTTACTTCATAGTCTTCATTGGACAGCTTTCTTTGTTTCTTACTTTAATTTATTTATTCTCTGAAAACAACATGATTTGTTGATTCAACTCAACTAAGAGATTGAACATAGTGTGCCTTTGTTTTAGTATCTCATATATTATAAGAAAATGACCAATAAATGGTGGGTCTCAATCAGTTTAATGAGGAACCAACAATGTTGATCTTTTCGAAGAGGTAATTTTGAAAAGTGGTATGGAAAATGGGTAGTTTTTGAAATTCTCTCTGAAAAAAAAAAAAAAAAAAAAGAGTTTTTATGGAATGTATCAAACACTAAATAAAGCCTACTTTGAATTGGTTTATGTGTGATTTTGTGAATCAAAGATTAAACTTAAATGAAGAGTAATGTTGATTATTTAAGTTAATGAACGGTTATTAACTAACCATCACAACTTTTCGTTGAGTAGTTGCATTGTTTTAACGTACGGTTGCAAACGTACGTCACCACCGTTCAACATTATAAAACTCTGTTCTTGTGCGTGAAAACAGAGTAAGAAAAAGAAGAGATAGAGAGAAAGACGAGAGATTCACAAAAATCAAAGTTTGAGAAAAAACTTTGGTGAAAACACAAAACAAAACATTGAAACTCTATTTGTTTCTCTTGTATTTTAGCTAGATCAAGAGAAAAGCTGTGATTGTCGTATCCTGCGAGTAATTTTGTGTAACCAAAGGCTTTTGATAAGGGCCAAAATACTTTTTCAAGGGAAGTGCTCATGTGCGTGATTCAATAGTAATCCAAGTTCACCGTACGTTACACCGTATACATATATTGACAAAATCATGGAAGCCTATAATTTCTTCTGATACTTAGAATCAAACTTTAGTTATTTCGAACAAAAAGAAGTAACATTGGTACGAAGAAAAGATTGAACCCGTTTAACAAGAACACACATACCATATGTGGTTATTATGGGTGGCAACTACACCCACCTTAAGCAACATATTTCCACGTAAAATATGCATTATAATTTTTGTTTTGTTTTGGCCTTACATACAGTTTTGTTTTAAAAACTATATATAAACAATGTTTATACTTGAAAATGGGAGAACTTAAAACCTGAAGTAGTTTGATTTGGGTACGTAGTTCTTGTAAACAAAGAAAACAAACCGAACATAATTAAGAATCAAATTCATCAAATAACTCAATAAAGTAAAGAACAACTTAAAAACAACTACCACTAAAACAAGACAAAAATAAACAAAGAAGAACCTGAAACATCTACTGAATTGTTGATCCACAAACCCATCGGAAAAGGCTTCTTCATCATCGCCGTCTTCATCTTCTCATCATACTTAGTACACCTCCTCTTTAATCATTCCAAGTTAATTAGCTTGCTTTATATATATGTAAGATCTATTAGTAAATAGCTACATATATATAAGTACATAGCTAAAATATATTCAATTCATGTGTGATATATATATATAAGAGTAGCAATCTAATCAATACGGTGGCCGACCCGTAGACCAATACTGCTGATCATTTGGCTGTGGCGGCGGCAACTGAACCGAACCAAGAAGATTTGGTGGTAGTCCTTGAGCCGCCGCCATAGCTGCCATAGCTTGTTGCTGCCCCATCATTGGTGGAGACCCCATTCCACCACCGCCTCCTCCTCCTCCTCCTCCTCCACCTCCTACCTGAACAGGAGTTTGCATCTCATCCTCTTCCAAAGGCAGTCTCTCGTACGCCGCATTGCTAAAAGAGGCCGCCATAACCACCACAGGACCCGAACACAACAAAGGTCCTACTACACTGCCTCCGACCACCTGCCCTTGTCCTCCGGCTAGGTAAACACTTAATCCAGTGGCTGCAGGAGGCGCAGGTGGCGGTAAGAAAGATCCGGAAAGAGAAAGGATTTCAAACCGGCCGTGGAGGCTAACCACCGAGCCAGCTGGTGATCCGGGCTGACGTATAGTGACGTTAGTAACGTTCCCTGTGCCGCTCATAACGCAAACGCCTCTTTGGCGGCGTCTAGCGAACGTAGCCATACAGTCAACTATGTCACATCCGTCTCCGATCTCCATAACATGAGTTCGAAGAGCGTTTGCGCTGTCTCTTGTTATGATTATTGGAGCTTTAGGTTTGTTCTTGGATCCTGCTGGTCTTCCTCTTGGCCTTCTTGTCATCTGTTCTCCGCTTCCTCCACCGCCGCTTCCTCCTTCACCTCCATGTAAACTCATCTCTTTACCTTCGCTACCACTGTTGTTACCCATGTTGTCCATGTTATCGCTTGTCTCTTCGCGATCCATCTTCATAGATCGATTCAATATTGACCCTCCTTGCTGCTCGTGATCTTGGTCAGGGTTTCTTTGCGGCTGCTGATGATGGTTGAGAAAGAACTGTTGTTGTTGTTGTTGATGTTGTTGTTGTTGTTGTTGTTGTTGTTGTTGAAGATGTAATTGGAAGTCTCTAGCGTGGAAAGGAGGAGGGAGAGAGCTTTGTGATCCATGAGATTGAACTGGATCCATTTTTTTGTTGAGACTGATCGGTGAGGGAGAGATGAGAATTGATTTTGACCTAATAGAGACTCTAGCTAGGTAGAAGAGAAAACGAATAATAATGTTTTCACAACAAATATCAAGCTGGAGTTTTCTTCTTCATCTTATTTTTGATTGATTTAGTAAGCTAAGGTTCTCTCTCTCTCTCTTTTTTTTGTCTTCTTATTCTCTTCTCTCTTTGTTTATAGCTTCTTCTCTTCTGTTGAGTTGTACTTGGGAGAGGAAGTGAAAAGGGCTTTTGGTAGGTTTCTATTTCTTACTCTCTTCTTTAGTAATTTTTTACAAAAATTAATTACTTTATACTTGAGATGTGTTGGGGGTTTGAGGTGTCTGTGGGGGTTGTCTGCTTAATTTGCTTTGGTTGGTGATTGGTAAATTAGGGTTAGGAAGAAAGAGATAGAGAGGACCGGGAGAAGTGAAAGAGAGATGCATAACTTTTGTTTTGTGTTTTTTTTTTCTGCTTGTGCTTATGACAATGACATCATTCTCATGTTTTAGGCGGTGCTTTGGTCCTACCTCTACGCCATTTTTTATTTGTATAACATTTCAATCGCTCTCGTTTACATTAACGATCTTATTTATTTAGAGGCTCTCTTTTTTCATTAGTAGATTTTACTCTTACATGATATAGATTATTCGTTATTTTCTGATTCTAAATACTGGCAAAAAGACTTTTCAATAACTATAATTCGAAATTCGATAGATATATACTTTTCAAAAAAAATTATTACATATATTTCATTAATTTTTAATATAAATCTATCATATAGTTATCCAAGTTTATCATATGTCAAAATCTCAAACTAATAACTTGACATGTGTTAAAATTCTGTTAATGACTAATTTTCAAAACCCAACTTTATATAATTAGATATTGGCAACCCTAGCAATCATTAATTAAAAAAAAATTGTTTAAATCAACTTTCATAACTTTGTGAAGCACCGATATATTTCATTTTTCAACAACCTATGTAGTAATTACACCTAGCATCATATCTTCAAATACGTATACATTAATAATTAAGTATATATAACTTATTTTGTATATATACACATGTATTATTATGTGTTAATAAATATGCATCTTTATTACTATAAAAATATGCATCTCTATAAAAATAAGAATCTTCTAACTTCTAGGGCAATGCAGGTTATGGCCATGGCTAAGTACTAAAAGTAGTGAGAGATAGAGTTAAAAGTGTTTTATAACATATATTATTGAACAGGAGCATGGGCAATAAAGTATACAAATTTGATTGTAATAAACTAATAATATACTATATGAAGAAAAAGATAGAGAATGCAATGCGATGTGTGGATATGGCATTGGAGGGAGTGAAGTAATAAGAAGACGCGAAGAAGTCGCTGACAAATCTCAAACCCAAAGGGAGAAAGCACGAGAGAGAGAGACAAGAGATTGTTGAATTGAATGTGCAGAGAGAGAGGATCGGAGAGGCAATGGCATGACTCTTGTGGACGCAAACCCATGTCTTAAAAGATGCTCTTTGTCGGCTCTCATGCTCTTTCCTTCTCCACGTGCCCTTCTCCCTCCTTCCTCTCGTTTTGCATTTTTTGATTAGCAATCAAAGTGTACATAGTATATGTTTGTGTTTTACAATTTTCTTTTAAAAGAAAGATTAATGCGAATTGCTGAAAAATCATTTGATTAACTATAATTCTATCTAGTATTCCTTTTTGGACGTTAGAACAAGACTGGTCTATTTGGTGTAATGGTTTATGCCTCATGTTGTTAAATGTGGTATATACTATATATATATGTTCATACATCATACTGCATCAATTGTAATGAATTTACTGAATATTTAAAACCTTAATATCTAAGATGTTTAAAGTTTTCAAGATAACACCTCAGGATCGTATGTTTTCATCAAAAGATATAAATCATCGCACAATATATAGTACTCAAATAAAACTCATATCGAACTCTATGTCCAACGAAATTATTTAAATGGATTGATTCGTCTTATTCTATCATCGTGCATTATGGTGATCTTTGATTGAATCAAGATGCTTAGGTCTTAGTTTTAATAGAATTTACTCTCCATGTGTGTTTTTAATGCTAGATTAGTGTTTGATTAAGCTAGTCTAAATCATACAAAATTTAGTGTTCGGAAGGTGTTTGATAAAATTTCCAATGAAATTCAGAGAGTGCTTATATTCCCAGTCAATGAAAAATGACGATTATGATTCTAGATGGTTAGTTAGGCTTGGAATTAATACTCAGTGATCATTTGATTGCGAACGAAAGTTGTTAAATATTATATGATAAAGATATTATATGGAAATGGATTAGTCTAGATTACCAGTGGATTAGCATTGTAAGATTGGTAGAGATTCTTGGATTCATTTAGTGATCACTCGAGTCAATAATCTAAACCCGAAGACTAGTCTTTTATCCATTGCTTAAAACTGTTTAGTTTGAATTGTTGATTTCCGCTTTATTTAATTTTGAATCCTGCTAGTCTTTTTTTTTTAATTATTTCTTATGTTTTGCATTTGGCTTGTTTGATTTCAATTGCTTAGTTTAGTTAAGTTTGTGTTCAAAAACCCAAAACCTCTTTATCGCTTGGATTAAGTATACTAATGGATTCCCTTTGAGTTGGTTCTTCTCCTTGTTGTTCGATACCAAGTTAAGATTTATGGTAATTGAAATCCAAATCTGCCGTAACACTAGACGACCTTTGGTTAACCACTAGAATAATTTAGATTTTACTAAATGGTACTTTATAAAAACAAAAAAAAAAAAGGTATGCTAAATGGTAAAGCTATCACAATTTTTTTTTGTTTTTTTGCTATCACAAATTTTTACAAAGTAATATACTCCTTAAACACATTTACGATCGGTGAACTTACCATTAGATAGTACGTATACTCCTTTAGTTTACACCCATTATATCATAATTGGCTGAGTAGTAAGATATCATCCAGTTCAATATCACATGGAAAAAAAAAGATGCATTATTATTAATCGAAGTATACATTATGCCTAGGTATTTTATATTTAAAAATAAATAAATTTATTCTTTACCTGGACCAGCTTATATATATGATGGTTGACGAGAAAAAAAACAAGTTAATACGAGAACACAGTTCCACCAAACGAGGAAGTTGCTGTTAATGGTTGATTCTATTAGATTAATTGTTACCTAATCTCCAATATGACTCATAAGTTCTTAATTACATCGCAACTCATATAGGAGTATTAACGTTAGATTATAATAAAACTAGAATTTGTACCCGCGCACGCGCGGAGTTTTAATTTAATTTTTTTTTTTATCAATAGAAATTGTTGAGCTCAAATATAATCATTCCAACTTTTGAGTATAAATCTATATAAATATTAAACTTACTTTACTCAGTGATATACAACTACATATTTTTGAAGATAATATCTATTTGTTATATCTATTTGCGACTTTTAAGTGAAATTTTTATTAATATTTTTATCAATAAGAATCATTGGATATGAATATAATTTGAAGATTAAAAGATAAATTATATAAATATCGTACTTATTTTACTAATCTATATATAACATATATTGTCTAGTGTCGCAATAATATTGTCTACAATCTTCTGACCTTTTATCTTTAAAATAGTTCATTCCATATTCATATCCCATGAAAATATAATTTTAAAAGTTCTAATGTCAATGTCGATCGTTGATCTAATTATAGAGACCATTTAAACATATCGATATCCTACATTAAATGTGAATATACAAAGTTTCATGAACAATTTTAGTGATATGTCGCTACAATGAGGTTGTCCAAATGCATCATCTGCCATAATGGAATTTCCGACTAAGTCAATAATGCTTAAATGATGAAACATTTAAACCCCACAATGAATATCTATTCACTAATCCATGTTACATATTTTCTAAAATCTCATATGTTATTTTCAGATGTTAATTTTGTGATGCAACCTCAGCTTCATCTTCTAAAAAAAAACATAGTGTACTTTAAATATGTTGTTTTTGCCAATGTTTTAGGTTAAAGCATTTTGATAATATATATATATTATTATTAAATCTGTTATATATGTTTTATATCATGTTATATAATTGTAGCTCCAGTTGATAATATACCTTATGAGGTATGCTACACAAATCACATGCCACTTTTTGTAACGATTTACATATCATTTTCTTATATATCTTGACCATTGATATTGTTTTTTTAGATAGATTATTTTTTCAAAAGAAAATTTCATAGTTTTCTTTAAAAAAAGTGTGTCCCTTACAATGTCTTTGTTTTAGATCAAAACTTATAAGTTAAGTTAAATAATTAATCTTTTCTTTCTTATAAGTAAAATTTAATAATAAATCTTTATGGTATATATGTTTCTTAGAAACTAATGTTTCACTTCAATTTTATTTTCATGTTTAGATTTTTATAAATACAATTACATAACTTGTTTTTTTACTCCATGCATTAAAATCTTACCTACATTCTAAAACTCATTAACCTATTCTAAATTTTGGAATATAATCATTTTTTGGTTATAATTTTAATAATAACATTATTACTAAAACAAATTTATAGTATTATTTTTACTATTTTAACATTTTTATTTATTTTACTTAATTTATTTTTAGATAGTTATTATTTTTATTATTTACTAAAAAATTATATTATTGTTTATACTATTTTAAAATTTAATTAATTTTAGTTAATTTGTTTTTTATTTATTTTTTATTATTATTAAATATAAGTAATAAATATGCAATGAATACATATTAAAAATAATTTTTTTTATGTAAAAAAGAATTGATTAGTTGGATGCTGATGTGGAGGAAGGAGGAGTGAGCAAAGTTATCTTTATATATATAGATAAAATAAACGTTTGATTATAATCGCCCCCTTACAATATTTTATTCTTCTTTTTTACATTTTTATAATTCACACACAATCCAAAAACAGTGATCTTTTATACTATAAAGCACAAGTCACATGACCAGTAGAAATGTGCCACATAAGATTTGTTCATAATTTTTAAAATTAAATAAAATTAGAAAAATATATATTCTCTGTCAACAAAAAAAAACGTAACTTTCCCAATTTTATTTTATTTTTTCTACATATTGAAAAAATAAAATAAAATAAAAAATCTTAAAATCCCTAAATTTTCTCATATACTACACCACGATCTTTTAAACTGTTTTATCTTCCTCTACAAAATGAAAAATTCATTTCACGCTGAACTCAAATTCTCAATTTTTTATGGCCTTTGCTTTCTCTAGCTTTCCACTATTTTTTTTTCGCATCATATTCATCTATCATAAATTGTACGAGAAAAACAATTGTAATCGATCCAAGCTTATTGACTTCTTTTCATCTTAGTCTCTTCTACAAAAGAGTAATATTCATTGTTCTTTCTTTTTACTTTTAAACTCATTATACAACAATGTGAGTTTCATTACTTACATCTTTTCTCTTTATTTCAGATTCATGGTTGAAGATTATTACTCTACATTTTATATGATTCAAGAACAAAACAAGAGAAATTCGTTGTGTACATCCCCTATCAGTTTTCATCTACACATCTACAATAATATTCTCCTGGTGTCTCTAATATTTGTTTACTGTATAAGAAGAGCTGCAAGTTTTTTTAATGTTTTTCATTATAAAACTTATTTCCATATTATCCTCTAGTCTTTGTTTTTTTTTTTTTGAGCAAACCATGTTATCCTTTACTATGGTACTAATTAAATTAAAGAGACTGATTTATTATTGTCTCAAACAATGTACTAAATTAATATTTTCTTATCATTCTTAGAGGTTACATTTTTGGTTAAGTCTTAACATTTTGATTTTATAAACCAGTGATACATGTCCCCGTCCATAAGACGGGTCATAATACTAGTAGTTGATAAATGGTTCCCTTAATTTTTTACTTTTTTTGAATATTAAGAATGTGATTCCCTTTTTATGTTACCATGCATATATTAAAAATTAGTTATATATCATTTTCTTATATTTAGAAAAATTAGTTATATATTATGCACAGAAGAAAATTAATAAAATTTGAACTGTCATTTTTTTAAAGTTATTTTCTTAACCAATTTATGATTATCATGCAAACATTCTTTTTTTAATTTTTATTGTTATTGTTACCATATTCGATCTTTCCTTACTCTAAAACCATGTATGCAAACGAGTATACGACATATCAACTGTTAAACTGTCTGTTTTAATTTACTTGTTGTTTTAGAACTTACATTTAATAGTTGTCCTTTTAAATTTTTAATATAATTTTTTTTGTGAATATCTCAGTTTTATCCCTATTGTTTTAATGTTTTGACCAATAAAAAAATTATAAAATATATTAATAAAATGTAAAACAGAAAATTTAATAGTTTTTTAATTTATGTGAAAAAAACTTTAAACGACAACTAAACAAAAACAGAAGAAGTATTATTTATGTATCAGTTTTTTTTTTAGTTTTTACTTAATTTATTTTCATATATATTTTTAGGTACTACTATTATTCTCAACAGAGATGCCCTATTTTGTTTGTTGGTTTGATAACGATAATTGATCCCAATACAAAGGATAACCTTACGTCATAGGAGTAGTACTATTTGAAGTGTGATTATTATCTACAAATAACAAAATCAATAAAGTTTTTGGGAAATGAGGTCACTTTGCAATTTCTAATTTTTTTCCTCAAAAGGCTTGAATCAAACAGCGTTTGAGTTCAGAAGCTCGGAAAAAGAGAGTACTGCTTAGCCTTCAATCCCGAATTTTACGGATTACTAATTGATTAGTTTAATAATTAAGTAGGTTATGTTTAAAATTTGTTAAAGTATGACTATTGTTAGAGACATATTTGACATCAGACTCTGTATAATATATTAATACGATGTTCTAATCATCTTGTATATCACTATCAACAAGTTCGGTTAGACCATTTTTTTTTATATGACATGCTCTAATAAATTAAAGAGATTAAGGGAGCATCTAAAAAAATATAGCCGAGGATAACATTTTCTCACTTATCCATGAACAAAGTTTGTTGAACTCTTGGGGGTAAATTATTCATCATATGTAACGCATTTTTCATCAGATAATTTTTGACTTATGATGTACGAAGTTTTTGGAAATTGGTCATAAAATTTTTCAGCACATTTTGTATTTTTTTCTGTTAGATATCTTTTTGTAAGTTACAAAAACTATACGAAAATTATCAAACTTTTAAAATCAGGTTAATTGTTAAAAACTTTTCGAAAAATATTTAGGTTCACCCCTAGGCGTGAACCTTTTTGTTCACCCCTTTTCTATCAGCCAATCAGAATCTTCTATCTAATATTTCATTTAAAAATAAATTAAAATTAAATTAAAAAGTAAAACAAATTAAGGAAACAAATTCTGTATACTTTTAATTAAGGAAACTTAAATATTGGCTTGGTTTAGATTTTTAAAATTAGAACAAAATTATATGTTGGTTTGGGTTTACAAATGAAGTGGTTAGAGTTTAGATTTTACAATTAAAACAAAATTATATGTCGGTTTGGGTTTACAAATGAGGTGGTTAAAGTTTAGATTTTACAATTAGAACAAAATTATATGTCGGTATGGGCTTACAAATGAGATGTTAGGGTTTAGATTTTACAATTAGAACAAAATTATATGTCGGTTTGAGTTCACAAATGAGATTGTTAGGGTTTAGATTTTACAAGTAAAATGAAATTATATATCGGTTTGGGTTAACAAATGAGATGGTTAGGGTTTAGATTTTACAAGTAGAACGAAATTATATGTCGGTTTGAGTTTATTAAAGAACAGTTTAAGTTTTTAATTTTATAATAATGTATATATATTTTATTTCCTTATTTTATAAGGGGGTGAATGAAGAGGTTCACCCCTAAACAAAACGGCTAATTCCCCCCTAAACTTTGTTGCTTTATCGGATTCATACATAAAACTTTGAGTTGTGCTTATAACCACACAAACTTGATTAAAATTTGAATTTCCCACATCAACAAAGCAAATCCGGTCAAAACCATCAAATCGATAAACGGTGTTACTGTTCCGTTAACTTTTGCTGATTAGGATGCCACGTCCTGCTTTAAAACGACGTCGTTTAGATTAACTTTTAAAAAATAAAAATTATGAGACAAAATATTACAAGCTGGGGAATCGAACATGCGACCATATGCACTAGTTGATAAGCTCATAACCAGCAGAGCTACCGTAACTTACGTTTACAATATCAGTCGATCGTTTAATATATATGTATAGTACGAAGTTTTTCATCATCAAAACTCAAGCAATCAACTTGTTTCTGGGTTTTTTAGAAACTCAATTACTGGTCGGAATTTGTAGATCAATCTAAGAAGTTTTGGAAATTATAGAGTGACTGCTATTTATTTGCCAAATCTGATATAGATACCCTCTAATTTTTATAATATAATTGAGATAAAAAATCAAAGGATAATAATAGAAAAAGATAAACAACGAACCTTTTATTATTCTTAATCAAGCAAGAGAAAGAAAGATAGATAGATTGTTCATAAAATGAAATCTGCTGAATAAATCGATATATTTGTTTTTTCCTCCGATTTTTTCTAATGCAATTAGATACTATTGTTTTGCTGGAACATGAAGATTTCATAAAAATTTGAAACGGTGTAAAAGTAAAGAGAAGGAGGAAGAAGCGAAAGCAAGGAGAGAAAGATTCGCATATATAAAACATTCCGTACTAATAATATGCTTAAAGATACAGTAGCTCCGCTGGTTTGAGTTCGACCATGGGTTTGATATAGGTCGTGGGTTCAATACCCAAATTAGTATAATTTTGTTTCATTATTTTTATTTTTAGAAGTTGATCGAAACGACGTCGTTTTATTGCACAACGTGGCATCCTACTCAGCATTTGTTAATGGAACATTAACACCGTTTATCGATTTGATGGTTTTGACCGGATTTGCTTTGTTGATGTGGCAAATTCAAATTTTAATCAAGTTCGTGTGGTTATAAGCACAACTCAAAGTTTCGTGTATGAATCCGATAAAGCAACAAATTTTAGGGGGAATTGGCCGTTTTCCCACCCAAGTATTGTTCAAACCTTTTACCATGAAATTTTGAAAAAGCTAGTCACTTTAGATAAAAAAAGTTAGTTGCTAACTAAAAAAAGGCATTGATAACCACAAGAGACTGTCTTCCAACATTTCCTAATTCAAATAACAAGCATTTGGCCCAAAAAATATTAAGATCACAATGCGTTATATGGTTTTAATAAACAACATTTTATTAGTATATATGGTTGTGGTTTCATTTCGAGACAACATCTATATTCTATAAATAATATAATGAGATATCTTAATATATAACATGAACATATATAATACTCGGGTTGTTGGAGTGAAAACAAAAACCTTCAAATTGCGTCATTTTCATACTTTTTAGATACTTTCAAAAAATCTAATGAAAATTACTGTAAGTTCATACAACATATACGAGACCAATATTAAAAATGTAAGGTAAAATTCTTTGAAAATCGTATATTCTTTTTTTGTTGGTATGGACTGTATAGTTAACGTTAACAATAATGAAAATGGTAATGCATTTTAAAGATAGAAACTAATTGCTTACTAAAACTTTCAGATTATGCGTTGTCAAAGTTAAATTCGTGATAAGACAAAAAAGGAGTAAAGGCAAAGGCAGACATTACACATTGGTAAAAGGCCAAAGGGATGCAAGCTTGTAAAGCATACAGAATTGTAATTTTAATTGAATTTGAAACTAGAAACCTAACTTTTATTGCCCACAAAGAAAATATAGATTATATATATGTCACATATCTTTCAAAATAAGTTAAACAAATCAATGAACCTATCAGCTTAGAAGAAGAAGAAAAAAAGTATATGACAGATTGAATATGTTAATAATTGTATGAGCACAACTTGGATACAACAATTAAATAAAGAAAGAAGTTGGTAGATTAAGCTGATTAATTATATAATCTAAATTAAGTCTCCATGTGGATGGCACCTAATTGCCTCGAATCTTATCGTGCTTCTGCTTTCCTCACGAATTCAATTTATGGTCCCCTCCCAAAGACCCAAACAAATGTATTTTCTACTGAGGTTAACAAATGTTGAAGTAAATAATATATTGGTGATTTAAATACAAATCCGCAACAAAACTATAAGCTAAAGTAATATATTGGTGACTATCTTCTATAATGTAAATTAACTTCTTTTCCAAAAAATGGCGTTTAAGTTTATTTATAAGATAATATATTGAAGTCTTTTTTATTTAGGCAATTTTTTTATTTGAAAACGGAAAAAGAAAAAAGTTGTTGCCTTAAAGAAGATACATGTTTACATATCATCAGCCAAAATATCAACAGTATTAAGCACATTAATTATTTTTAACTGACATGTTTTTAAACTGTTAAATAAATCATGACCCCAAAACAAACTGTTCAACAAATATCCGAAACCCTAAAGTTGAATTATAGCCTAATCGTTTGAAAATAAAATAATAATCAAAAGCTGGACTGGACTCTAGTATTCATGAAAAGTCGTGATAATAGGAGATTAATGTCAAAGTGGTGGGGGCATGTGAGTTAAATAATAATTACGTGATAATTAGTGGAGCATTAAGACGGCATTGTTGAGACTTGAAAAGTCGAGACAAAATTGAGCTAACTGAGAAGGCTGAAGCTAAAAATAACTCACACATGACATGATACTATATCAACGGTTCTACTATCCATGAGGAATCTCGTGATTAATAATTAATTATGTCTTCTTAGTTTCATACTATTACATACTCCCTTCGTTTCATATTATCCGTTTCATATTAAGTGACGTTTTAGAATTTTTCACACATATTAAGAAAATCATTAAATTTTCTATCTTACCCTTTATTAATATACTATACAATTTTTTTATTGGTCAATACATTAAATCAATAGGGATAAAATTGGAAAATTTACCAAATATCTACATTGGAAATACAAAGTGACACTTTTTTAGAAACAAAATTTACAATCTAAAATGACACTTAATATGAAACGGAGGGAGTATAATCGTTAACAAATTCACAACGTCTATAGGCTCTAGTTTAATAAATCTTATGAGTTCTGAGTTATAGCTTTAATTGATTTAGTTTTTATAAAAAAAATTTGAAATTGTGTTGTAGAGATATACTTGTCTAACCCATATATGTATTTTTGTATGAAAATCTCTTTAAGTTAAAACCAAATTTAGGGTTTGATTCTCTTACGTCCATTCTTTAGCAAACTGTAAAATCATCTATTTATTAGAGATATATTATAACTCTGCATCGTATAATATAATGTGGTGCAAATATAACCGACTAACCGTTTATCATATTTCAGTATGGAGTCACTAGCTAGCTAGTCTATCTTAAAACTATTTGTCATGGAACTATCCAACGTGATCATGTATTATGGGGTAACTATAATCTTTGATAGGTTACTTAACTTTTGTTAAAAGTACTATTACTCCATCTTATATACAAAACATATTTGACAGGTTTTTCCACATCATATTCTATGTGTTGAGAGAATAATTCTATGGTTGCACAAAAAAAAAGATAGGAAAAGAATAAAAGAAAAAAAAAAAGAATGGCGACTTCGATTTTTAGGGTTTCCAGTTGAGATGGTCAATTCCGGCGAAGGAGAGAGA
The DNA here is from genome assembly GCA_023657505.1 of Camelina hispida. Classification (NCBI taxonomy): domain Eukaryota; kingdom Viridiplantae; phylum Streptophyta; class Magnoliopsida; order Brassicales; family Brassicaceae; genus Camelina; species Camelina hispida. The sequence continues at coordinate 6,817,883 of CP094636.1, read as the reverse complement.
GAATTGAGGGAGGGTCTCTCGATTGCTTTCGATGGCTATGGAATTCGATATTGAATGGCTGTTCGATATCGGATTGTTGAGATTTGGTCAGTTAATTTCGGATAGGCTCCATGTGGGGGATCTACGGGTTTTTGGGCATCGCGAGTTAGGACTGAGAGAGGTTGGATACGATTCTCATGTTTAACTGATTGGATTCGCGTCCCAGATCGGTTATTTTTGAGTTTTCCTTTTGTGGATGGTTGGTTTGATACGTATCTCGAATTGATCCTGAGGGTTGATGGGATCTTTGCTTTTGAAGTTACGATTTCAGTTTTGGGTGATACGATTTCTCAGTTTTCGGGATTTGGGATCTCCTTTCTTTGTTTATGGTGGTTGATGAGGGAGAGAATATTTGGTAATTTACATTCTCAGGTTTTTTGGTAACTATGAGGATCTGGTATCTGATTTCTTCCCGTTTGGTGATTGCGAAACATGATGGTATATTAAGTTGGTTGAGAGAAGATTTGTCTTACGGTATTTCTCTTTTCGCTTTCAAACACTGGTGGTTTTGCTGGTGTACTATTCTCGGGATTTCTTTGCTTGAGTTACTGCGTTCATCTCTGTCAACGTGTGCGAGAGTTCTCATGGCTCAACTGGCACTCAACAAAGGCAAGGCAGCTATGATCCGGACTGAAGTTGTCAAGATTTCGAGTTCTGTCTTGGCTCAGCGAATTCAACAATTCTCTCTTACTCTGATCGGAAGGCTAATGAATACGGGAGTCCAGAGGATGGAGTCTTTGATTGTTAATCTACCAAAGATTTGGAAGCTGCAAGCTAGCTGATTTGGGGCAGGATACCTTTCAGTTCAACTTCGAGGAAGAAACGGATCTTAAGGATGTTTTGCTCAATGGTCCGTATCATTTTGATGGCTGGATGATCTCATTGGTTCATTGGGAGCCTATTGTTTCTGATTCCTACCCCTCGGCTATCAGTTTCTGGGTGAAGGTGGGTGGAATACCAATGCATCTGTGGGAGTTGGCGACATTAGAAGCCATTGGGAAGAAGGTTGGTCAAATAAAGGAGATAGATGAGGAAACAGGTAGCATTTGTGTTACGGTCAACGGCTTCAATCCATTGCTTTTCCATATGGTGGTACCTTTTGATACAGGTGATGAGGTAGTGGTTTCTATCGAGTATGAGAAGCTATCTGGCTACTGTAAGCACTGTTTTCGCTTAACACATGATGTGTTGGTCTGTCTTGTGCTGAAAAATGCTCAAGCTGGTCGAGGATTGGATGATCATGCGGATAAGAGGGGTGCTCAATGACAGCAGGGTGTGGTTAAACAAGGTTCTGTTCAACATGAGGGTGGATGGGAGAAACCAAGAAAACATGTGAAGCGTGCATTGGATTTTCAATCTGAGCAGGCAAATGAGAGGCGACAGTCTCAGTTTCGGGGTGGTGACTCCAGCTCGTCCGGTTTTCCTGTTCAAGTGAGAAATCAAGGTCATACTTGGGGACAAAAGACGAGATATCATGGCAGTGGGTCAGGAAATATCCCTATTGTCGATCCCTCTGGTTCGCAGGTTAGTAATGGTGTTGTGGTGGATCACTTTTCCGGTGTTCCTCAGCAGAGAAAGGGTATTCGACCTATGTGGCCAAAACCATTGTACAGGGTCAAGCAGTCTTCTGGTGAGAAAGGATATCAACGTCCAGCTCAGGTTGGTGATCACATTGCAATGGTTGAGGATACTTCTGTGGAGGTATCTGTTGAAGTTGGCTCAGGCGAAGGGGATGAGGATCTTCAGGATCAGGGTTTTAATGAGAGCACTGATGATTTATTAGAGGATGGGGAGTTTGACGATGACATAAATCCTGAGGATTCAAAGGTAGAGTCGGATTTAATACTCAAGGATGGTACCGAGTCGGGGTTAGAGGCGGAGGATAACTCTATCCAAGGTACTCATGATTCTGATTCTCTTTCCTTGAGTGTGCTTGCTATAAATTCTGCAATGGAAACAGTTTCTTTGGGAAAGCAGATCAGGTCTAATCCTAAAGCGGGTAGTTCACAGGCTAGAAAGGGAGCCAATAGTTTGCAGAAGACTATTTTACCATTGGCTTCACCTGGAAAATGACTTTTGGCTAAAGCTTTGTCTCTAAAACCTGCATGTAAGGGTACTAAACAGACGGGTGTGGGAAAGCAAGGCCAAAAGGCTAAAGATGGCAATACTGCTGGTGGCGGAAGTCGTCCTTTCAAGAAAGGGATGGTGGCTCTCCCGAAACCACCGGCTCAAACGTGAAGGTTCTAAGCTGGAACTGTCAGGGCATTGGGGCTGATCTGACAGAGATCTACTTGGGTGATTTATGGAGGAAGCATCCACCAGATCTTTTATTTTTATCAGAGACAAAAAAAATATTTTTCTTATTTGCAAAAATTTCAAAATAAGTTTGGTTATAATAAATTGTTACTGTTGAACCCCGAGGGGCTAGTGGTGGTTTAGCTTTATTTTATAAGGATGAAATAAATCTTTCTATTCTCTTTGATAATGATCGTATTATTGATACACAGGCCTGTTTTGGGCAACAATTGGTATTTATGTCTTTTGTTTATGGGGACCCAGTCACCCAGAACCGCAACAAAGTTTGGGTTAAATTAATGGATATTGGATCATTTCGCATTGATCCCTGGTTTATAATTGGGGATTTTAATGAATTAGTTGGAAATCATGAGAAGCAAGGTGGGGCTTTGAGACCCGCTTCTTCTTTTAAGCCTTTTATTTCAATGCTTAGACATTGTGGAATGCTTGAATTTCCTTGTTATGGGGACAATTATCTTGGAGAGGGAATCATTGTAATAATCAGGTGGTTCGGTGTCGGCTTGATCGGGCTTTGGGTAATGAGGATTGGCATGGTTTCTTTCCAAATTCGAGAGTGGATTATTTGGAGATGATTGGTTTGGACCATTGTCCAATTCTAGCTTCTTGTTTGACGGCGACCCGGAGACGGCAGACGCAATTCAGGCTTGATAAGCGCTGGTTGGGTAAGGAGGGACTAGTTGGTGCAGTTGAGTCAGGGTGGAATCGAACGAGTAATTTTTGTATTCCGGGTTTTGTTGATAAAATAAGAAATTGTAGAAATTCGATTTCCTGGTGGAGGAAAAATAATATTAGTACTGGCCCATCGCTCATTTCCTCTTTGAAGACCACACTGAAGGATGCAAAGATGGATGATTCAATTTCGCAGGAGGAAATCCGAGGTATTGAGAGGAAATTAAAAGAGGCATATCGTGATGAGGAGATTTATTGGCAACAAAAAAGCAGAAAATTCTGGTTGAGGGTTGGGGATAAAAATATCACCTATTTTCACGCATCGACAAAACAAAGGCGTGTGCGAAATAGAATTATAGGTTTATTTGATGCCAATAACGTTTGGGATGATTCACCCTCGGGTATGGAGAATATTGCTACAACATATTTTAAGGATCTGTTTAAGAAATCAGATGGTAGGGGTATTTCAGAGATGCTTCAAGCAATTAACCCGATTATTACAGATAGTATGAACAGAACTCTAACACGGGATATTTCAGAGGGGGAAATCCGAAAGGCGCTGTTCGCGATGTATCCGGAGAAAACCCCTGGTCCTGATGGGATGACGTCTCTGTTTTTTCAGAGGTTCTGGTCCTCTCTCAAAGGGGATTTAGTGGATTTGGTTAAAGAATTTTTTCGAACAGGTAGTTTTGATCCATTGTTGAATGAGACTAATATTTGTCTAATTCCTAAAATTGATCGCCCGCAGCGGATGGCGGAGTTTAGGCCGATTAGAATATGCAATGTGAGTTACAAAATTATTTCTAAAGTATTGTGTTTTCGGCTCAAGCGTTTTTTGCCTCTTTTGGTTTCAGAAACACAATCAGCCTTCGTCTCTGGTCGCTTAATTACAGATAATATCCTGGTGGCTCAAGAGATGTTCCATGGACTAAATACTAACCGTCGGTGTAATTTGGAGTTCTTGGCATTTAAAACGGATATGAGTAAGGCATATGATCGGGTTGAGTGGGATTTTTTGGAGGCGGTTTTGGTTCAATTAGGATTTGATAGGAAGTGGATTTCGTGGATCATGTGGTGTGTTTCGTCAGTATCGTATCAAGTTCTTTTGAATGGTCAGCCCCGAGGTTTTATTAGACCACAAAGGGGACTAAGGCAGGGTGATCCTTTGTCACCATACCTATTTATTCTTTGCACAGAGTTCTTGATTGCAAATATTAAAAAAGCAGAAAGGGAAGAGAAAATAACGGGTATTACCATCGCCCGTAGTAGTCCCACCATTTCGCATTTGATGTTCGCTGATCTGTTTTTCTGTAAGGCACAGGCGAATGAATGTAGGACGGTAATGGATATAATTGGCAACTATGGTCGAGCATCAGGACAAGAGGTTAATCTGGCTAAATCCTCGATCATGTTTGGCAAAAATGTTCCTGCGGAGTTAAGATCGCAGTTGAAAGCAGTTATTGGTATTTCTAAGGAGTGGGGGTATGGGTTCTTATTTGGGTATTCCTGAAAATCTGAAAGGCTCGAAAACTAAGGTTTTTAGCTACGTTAAAGATCGGTTGGATGATCGAGTAAACGGTTGGTCGGCAAAGTGTTAATCGAAAGGTGGAAAGGAAATTATGATCAAATCGGTGGATCTGGCACTTCCTACCCATGTTATGTCATGTTATAAACTGCCACAGGATTTGACGACAAAACTAACGAATGCTATTTCCACCTTCTGGTGGAAGTCCAACAATAAGGCACGAGGTATGCACTGGGTTGCCTGGAATAGTTTATGTAAAGATAAATGTGAGGGGGCCTAGGTTTCCGTGCTTTGGAACAATTTAATGAAGCTATGCTGGCTAAACAATTTTGGCGGCTAATTCACTATCCGACGTCCCTAATGGCTCGGGTGATGAAAGGGAGATATTTTAGAAACAAACATCCTCTGATGGCAAAAAAACCAAATAACCCATCCTTTGCATGGAGGAGTATTTATTCAACCAAGGGCCTGGTGGAACAGGGAGCGAGATGGGCGGTAGGCTCCGGTTATTCTATTTCGGTTTGGCGTGACCCATGGTTACCGGATACTCGCCCGGGATCTGCGAATGGTAGGGGAGATTATGGCTTCCGAGCTTGATGGTTAACCATTTAATTAACCCAGTTACAAAGGATTGGCATCTGCCTATTCTTGAGGAGTTCTTTGATCCGGTGGATATTTCACTTATTCGGAGTATACCGGTTAGTAAAACTTATCAACCGGATAGATTATTATGGCATTTTACTAAGTCAGGGAAGTATTCGGTCAAATCAGGATATCGGCTTGCCCGAGATTTAATTACGGATGTCGAGTACGGGCCGACATGTACGTCCCTACGGGCTCAGTCGTGGAAATTAGATGTACCCCCAAAGATTCAACATTTTTCTGGCAGATTGCCTCAGGTACTCTTCCTGTGTTAGAACGGCTTGCATATCGGAGCATCCGTTGTGATGCTTTGTGTAAGCGATGTGCTTCTGCAGTGGAGACTATAAACCATGCGCTTTTTGAATGCCCTCGATCGCGATGTATTTGGGAGTTATCACCTGTGCTGTTAGACTCGGGAGGCTTTCCTTATGCCTCGATTTATGCGAATTTGGATTTCATATTCTGGCGGGCGTCTTCACAATCCGGGGTTTCCGATATAGCTCGTCGTCTCCCCTGGATTGTTTGGTCAATTTGGAAAGATATGAATAAAAAGGTTTTCTAGGGCACTGAATTAGAGCCAACTGATATTTTGAATCAAGCGGTTAATGATAAATTACTGTGGGAGGAGGTTAAATCTTATTCCGCGAGGTCTGTATCCTCCGCCTTTTTTAGAGGACAGAGGTTCCTATCTTCGTTGTCAGGTCAATGGTTCTTGGAAAGACACGGATCCTTTCCAGAGACTGGATTGGGTTGGTGGTGTTGTAGTGGAGAAGATTTATCAATACTCCGATCTTCTTTCCCTTCATTCACCCTAGCCAGGATTCCACGAGATTTAAACGCAAGGGATGATTGTCTGGCTCGGTCTTCGAGAACTTTAATTTTTGAATCTACTTTTGTAAACTATTTCCCTTCGGTTTGGGCTTGGGCTACCAACCTTGGAGTTATCTTTTAATTTTGTTAATGTTTAGTTTAAAAAAAAAAAAAAAAAAAAAAAAAAGAGAGAGAGGATAATTCTATAAGAAATATTATTTCTACATTGATGAAATTCGTACATATAATAAAGTTATTAAAAATAAGAATGCTTGAATGAGATCATCGTTAACAATTCTTACAAGTTAATAACAAATGACTTTGGTACGAAGTACGAACATATATTACAAGTTAATCGTCCAACCTTTCAGGAGCTATTTCAGGATCAAACTATATACTTAATATTTTTGCTCGAAGTTCATCAATTCAGAATCTTTGTGGATTTTCATTGCTAAACAATAGAAATAAAAAATTTGGATTGTCTTTCCCATGGTGCTAACTTTTTAAGTCTAGATCTAGAATTTTATATATTAAGTCTAAACTAAAATAATACGCTAACACATTAATTAAGAAAATACACCATATTCAGGTTTAAGGTTTAGTGTATATGATTCAGAATCTCATTTTCTTAGATCATGATTGAAGATTTCAGTTAAGGTTATAATATTTAGAATAAAAGTTTAAAATAGACTATTTTAGTGGGTTAAAAGTTAAAACAATAGAGACCTTTAAATTTTAGTATTAAAGTCTATTATTTAAGAATTCTGAAACATTTTGTGGTACATTTTTTATATTCTTCCCTGGAGATCATAAACTAATGGTTCTCTATTTCGTAACAATTATAGTAGATAAGTTCCAGCTTGTAGTCTTCTCAAATCAGTGACTACTTATTAACAATATACCATATCACAGTACAAACTACAAACATTCATATAATCAGAGAGAAAAAAAGAATATACTACTTATTATGAGCTCAATCGATAACTTCAAATGGTGGTGGGCTTGGTGGCTAATACTTGGTGTTGTTAACCGGGACAGCCGGACAGTTGTGAAACATCGGTTCAAGCCATATCGATCTTGACCAGAAGCTTCAATGCCACGTTTATTGAGCCTAGTGCAAATAAATCTCAAGAAGACTTTTACAGTATAGAGCAACCTACACTTACACCAACAATTCACTATATAAACCAATCACAATGTAATCTTGACAGCTTCATTAAAAGCAAATATACGTTTTTTTTTTTTAGTTCCAAACAATTGTATTATAGAAAACTCATGTATTTCTCTAATTTCCAAATCTCAAAGTTTGTACTCTTCTTAATCTTCTTCTTCACAAAAAACTCTAAAATTATTGATCACCAAGTCTCCAAGATTCCATTCCATTTCACTGAAATTACCATCTCTTGTTTAGGCCATTGATTGGAATGTATGCAAATTTGGCGTTCAAGGCTAGAGAAGGGCTTGATATTGTAAATTCGTTTCTCCTCTAGATATAAAAATCTAACTTGGGGAAAGAGATGCCAATGGCAATTAAAGTCGAGAAGCTATAAAACAAGTAAAGCTCAAGGATCCAGTGTTCGTAATTTCTATGGAAAAGCTTTAAGTCTATACGGCAAAGCAAAGAAACTGAAAATAAGAACCAGCAAGGATGAACACATTATTGCAACGCAACTAAGAATTTGGAGATTTTGCATTAATGGAGAAATGACAGATGTAATATACTACTCATCTAGAAAGCCAGATTTAGAGGCAAAGGACTCTAACTCTTTAGATTTTTCATCTGTGAAACCAAGAGTTGCCAATATCTTGTGACCTGGAGAGTCAACTTCCGACCAGATTCCCAGTAGTATATGTGCTGGCATTACTTCCCCGATACTACCTGTAACAATAAGCAATAACAATAATGCTTAAGACTCTATCTTAAAAATAGAAGCATGCATATGCATATATAGTGGAACAGTTTATAACCGGAGCTATCTCTCTTCCGCAAGATTTGATAAGCCAACGACATGACAACTTCTGAGTAGGCTAAGAAATTATCAGACTCTCAATTAGAATAAACTGTTCTCAAGGTAATGTTGCTCTCATAACGAGTTAACGACATTTTATTACCATATGAATATACTGGAACATTTGATAACCAAAGCTATCTCTCTTCCGCAAGATTGATAAGCCAACAACATGAAAACTTCCGAGTATGATTACCAGACTCCAAGTAATTTTGCTCTCATGAGACATTTATCACCATATGCATATAGTGGAACATTCTATAACCAGCTCTTCCGCAAGATTGATAAACCAACGACATAAAACTTCAGAGTACGCTAAGAAACTAACCAATTGAGACAAACATTTTTTCCAGGTAATGTTGCTCTCACAACGACAATTATAGAGACAAGTTGAGTTCTAACAAAAGACAAACCTGCTTTAAGATTCTGATCCAGAGCAGAGTCAAGCGCTCGTTGAGCATCTTCAGTTAAAGGAGGATGCTCAGGGCTAAAGAAATACAAATCTGCTTTCCCTAGTAACTTGATCGTTTCTTCACGAACTTTGTATAGCATTATCTTATTCGCCCGCAAAAACTTTGAAGTAAAACTAGTTCCTGCCAATTCAATCAACATTACCACACTTATCACTACCAAGAAGATCCTAATGAAGCTTCAATTTGATTGCAAACCAAAACCAAAAGTAAGTTATAAAGGTACCTTCAATCAAAATACCCATGAGAAGTGCTTCAGTTCCAGTATTTGGATACTTAAGCTTCCTAGCTTCAAGCTCTCCCATTGCAAACGACTTAATTGCTCTCCATGACCATCTACATTTTAATAACCCTAAATCAAATCAGAAAACTTTCAATATCCAATTTCAATACTCTCGCTACACTTACTTTGGCTTTTTCGCATCAGAAACCACTAAATCTTGATTCCTGAAACACAAAATCAGAGCACGTAATTGTTAGAATTTAGCGGACTATCAAAATCAAACCAAAATTAGATCAAGATTTGGTGAAATTTACGCGGTGGGTAAGCTGGAGATGACGGATTTATGGATTCTACGGCGATTGGTTTGAAGAGCGGAGACGGGAGAGGTGAGAGAGAGGGATGATGATGAATCAACAACGCCTAACCATGGATTCGTCAAAGGCTTTCTTGTAGAGAAGAAGTATAATGGAACAGATGGTTTTTTCTGCTTGGAGAAAGAATCGATTCGTGAGATGATCGGATTCGCTAAAGCAAAGTTGCAAGAAGAGTGAGCCGCCATTTTCGCGAGTGTGTCTTCTTCTTTGGATAACGGGAAAAAAAAAATGGAAGAACGTCAAATTTGGGAAAGGAGAGAGATGTTGAGGTTGAAGATAAAGGAAACGACGTCGTTTTCTTTATTTCATCGTCGTAAGCTTTTTCATATGGGTTTAAAGATTGGAAAAATACCCAACACGGCCCATTTAGTGGAGTATTGTTCCTTCTTAAATAAGTAAATTATAACTAAATTAGTATTTTATTTTATTCAAGTTTGTGTTTATTTCGTGTAAAAATACATTTCATTCGTGAAATATTTAAACGTAGTGGAGATAATATTGATAAAATGTTACCATTTGTGAAAATATATATTTTTGTGTGTTCTAAATATCAAATTCATATCTTTTATATTTTATAGAGTAAACACAACAATTTGCATGATTTTTATGGAACCATAATAACATACATTATATTATTCAATAATTTAATTAGTTAATTTTATTATATATTAGTAACAATGGGATTTGAAACTTATTTTTGGAGATAATGTAATTGAATGATTTAATATTTTTGATTAGGCCATTTAAATTTGTTGAGCTAGTCGGTTTGTTAAGATTTTCTATAAATGGAGTAATATTAGAGAAAAAAGTAATAATGGAAAAAATATAATTAAATTTATTTTCTAAAAAAATATACTCTCAATGAATGTCATCTTTATTTGAATATATCTATAAGCACAAAATTTTTTTTTTTATCATAATATAAGCATGAATGAATTTTGATTTTAGTCGTATTATTCCAACATTCCTTTCTAATCTTAATATGTTTGAGAGGATGATCATGATTAAAATCATCACATATAGTTTTGAAATTATACATGTTTTGTACATTAGGTACGATATATATATATATATATATTAATTATGTAAATTAACTTTATTAAATCACGAATCATATGAATTTGATAAATATGATAAAACGCTGCAATTCTCTTTTATGTTATACAGTAAAACCTCTATAAATTAATACTCTATAAATTAATAAACACTATAAATTAATAAATTTTGATGGTCCCAAGTCGGGCCAGTGTAAAAAATAACAAAATTCGATAAGATAATAAGATAATAATTTTTCTGAAATTCCCTTGTAAAATATGGTCCCAACAATATCATAAATTAATAATCATGTAATTTTCATATATATATATATACTGATAACAATGTATGCTTTATAATTTTCATTTTTTCCAAGACCTCATATATAAATAATTGTTATGTTGTATTTTCAAATTATATTGATATAAAATACTATCTAACATGTCATAATTTAGCTAATTTTTAAAAAAGTTTTCAAATTTCTAGATATGCATCATTTTTATTTTCATAGTTTTATAGGCTATTAAAATATGACAATTAATATTATCCATAAATTTACATTTATGTATGTTATGTGTATAATTGATATTGTTTATAATTTTTGTAATTTATAGTCAATAATGCTTTCTATAATTTACAAATTCAATTCTAAAACTATAAAATTTATAAAATCCAAAAGTCTAATCTTCTTTTGTTAAAATTTTCTCAACTAATAATTTTTAAGAATTTAAACAATTAAAATATATATATCTATAAATTAATAATTATTAATTTACACTATAAAATAATAAATATTAATTTATAGATAAATTAATATCACTATAAATTAATAAAATGCCATGGTCCCAACATTATTAATTTATAGAGGTTTTACTGTAGTATCTATTTTGTCTTTGAGTTCATATAAGAACATATGACTTTGAGTTCATATATTAATCAATTACATTTTTTCATTTTGAGTGGGTGTTGCATATCTATGTGACTCCACAAATTATTCGGATCAATCTTTTGTTAATGATTATTAAGATTTTTCAAATTTTAGTCTTATAAAATGCATAGTAATCAGAGGTTAAATTTATTTGTAATTTTTTTTAATATATTGAATGAAATATCACTTAATTATACAAATGGTTTTTAATAAGTCAATCCTCTATGATTATGATTATTGTGATAATTCAATTTTTTATTTTTCAAATATATTAATAGTAATAAAAAATATAGGTGAATAACTTTGGGTTTTGAAAATGAATTTAGTCTAATAATTAAATATGTTATAAGACTGATTAAAAATATTTTAAAATTTAAATATTTTGGTTAAATGCTTGTGAGGAAAAACTCTCTCATGGAGAACCGTAAACCATAAATTTTTCCCTCTCAGCATCAAATAATAGAATATCTTTGCCGAAAATTTGATGATATGCCCAAAGAATGAATCTTCAAGCTTCTTGAAAGATGCATCTCCTATACATCTCTAACCTTTTTAATAAGATGTAAGTCTGAATGTTGACATATGGTGGCTGCATCATTTGGTTCAAGACCCATATCATATATGTTTCTAGGTAGTGCAAGGGCTTAAAATGAATCACTAGATTCCATCTGTTCCAAAAAAAAAATGATTTCAAAGAAAAAATTTTATTAGAGTTTACAACGGAATTCGCCAGATCAACTACAACCACCTTTATCCATCAACTACGACCGATCTGAAATTGGATTTTAAAATGGTTTAAAATGGGGTTTTAAAAAGTTTTTTACAAAAAGTAACAAAAATCCATATTTACAATACAAATTCCAAATCCATATCAAAGACATTTCTCGATCTGAATTCGTCAGATCAACTTCAACCACCGTTATCGATCCACTACAATTCGGCAGATCTGAAATTTTGATCTAAAATCATTTTCAGATTGATGTATATAACAAAGAAAAACAGAATCTTAACCACAAACCTGACGAGAGCATTGCGTAAAAGAAAAAAGAAAGCTTCTCTCCCAGGCACACTCCCCTTGGAGCCATGAAGAAGTCTTTTACCCAGATCTCACCCACCCTGCTCCTCCAATAGCAGCCGACTCAACCTTTTACCCGCTGGGCCAACGGTAACTTCCGAGCATCTTTTCAAAATTCTCACCGGAAAACCTAGATCTGTAATGCCTCCCAAACCATCTTACTAACCTGTGTTTATGTGCTTTGAGATAAACTGCATTTACTGTTTTCAAAACTGCATTTACTTCTAGCCAACTCAACCATCCAAACCTTTTTAAGCTCTTTGAAACTCAAGTAACTGCTTGCGCTTCCCACCTTTGTGAACTACCATCTCTTCTCCTCAATACTTTCCACAATCTAGCCACCATGTCAAGTCGTATTCCACACCATCTGAAAGGAAAGGAGATCCAACAAGGCTATTCCCCTCCACCGCGCAAGAGAATCAGAGCCCCTGAACTTGATACTTCAAATCTGATACAGGAAAACTCCCTCACGCTCATAGGCTGACTCACAAACCCCTCGATCCAACGAATGTGGGGTCTTTCCCGTTTCTACTAAACCGCTGGAACCTCCACGGTAAAGCTGCAGGTGTAGATCTTGGTCAGGGTTTATTCCAGTTCACCTTCGAAACTGAAGACGACATCCTCCAAGTCCTCGCAAACAGACCGTATCACTTTGACCACTGGATGGTCATCTTACAACGCTGGGAACCAATTATCTCTCATTTTTTCCCATCCCAGATACCTTTCTGGATTGAAATCCAAGGCATCCCGAAGCACTACTGGAAAAAAGAAATGGTGCTCTCCATAGGCGAAGCTTTAGGGGAAATCTTAGACTGGGATATTACACCCTCCTCTATCCTCCTTCAACTCCTCCTAAACGGCTTGGAACATTTTACAAAGGAGACTATCATAGAGTTTGCTGATGGAAGTGAAGCCGTTATTTGTCTCGAGTATAAAAACCTCAAAAATCATTGCTCCCACTGTCAACGCCTCACGCATGACAAATTTGTCTGCCCAGGTCTACCAGATCAAAGGAGAGATCTGAACACTCAAACAAAGACAGCTGGTCCCTCGTCTTCTCAGCAGTCAATCTCCAGAAACTACTACACTCCTCAGGATAACTTCCTGCCACCACGCGGACAGACCAAATCCTATGAGAACCCTTCCCATCAACGACCTAACCAGCAGTATCGAAAAAGGTTGTTTGAAGCACTGAGTGCAAAATCTAGAGACTTACCTTCTTTCCGACAAGCTACACGCAAATCAAGAGAAATGATTGATCGTCCTTATAGATCAAACTCTTTAGCAAGAACAGTTCACAGCCGTGAAGAGGCAGTCCCACAGCGACATGGTCACTGATAACATTCTAATTTACATGTTTTTAGCATCCTTTTTTCCATATTTTGCATTGTTCATACCTCTAACTTAGCATTTTTAGGTCATTTACTGTAGGAATCAACTTTTAGAGCATTTAGGGTGTTGCATTTCTGCATTTGCATATTTTGGATGAAAACAGGTGCTTAAGAGCCAAAAATGGGGAAAACAAGGACAACTTGAGCATGTACCCGAAGGAGCCATCGAGCTACAAGAACAAGTCCGAACCCCAACACGATCAAAGAGTATCCAAGGGCGCGAAGAGCAACCCGAAGATCCACCTGAGGAGTTACCCGACTTCACCCTCGTGTACCCCATCGAGTAGACCATCGGGCAGGTCTGGGAAGCTAGGTCAAATGGGTTTCCATATATAAACCCCCTCTTTCCATAGCTCGCAAACGAGCACGCCGCAGACCCTCAAACCAGAGAGCGAGAGCTTCTGTGAGAGAACTGAGCGACTCAGCATTTTCTTCTTGTTTTTGTACTTTTATTTTGTAGTTTCTTATATCTCCATCCTATAATCTTTCTACTCTACTATATCTTTTAATATAATATCATTTTCGTTTATTATGATCGCTTTTTCATTCGTTTCTATGTCCGAGTAGTGTAGCAAAGTTTCTAGGGATGGGATAGATGATTAGGTGTTCTTGATCGGTTAGGATGCTTTAGTTGATTGTTATGATTGATAGATTTCCTTCTAGGTTGATGTTCTTAATGCTGTCAACAGACCGAAAGGTTGAGATTAGATCTAGTGCGTTTACAATGCTACAGGCCGAAAGGAGTAGATAAAATGCTTGATTAGGTCAATGCTAGAGGTTTACTTAGCTCTGAGTGACAAAATCAGATGAGTTTAAGTCTACTGACAATAATGAACCGTTCTTAATGCCTGCTTGTTCATATTGCTAGTGCGATAGTGTGGTAGTATGTTCAAGGTTGATTGTTGCTAGTGCGAAAGTGTGGTGACAAGGTTTTAGAGGTTCATTTTCTAGGAAATAATTGCTTGAAGCATGTAAGGCATCCGTACTGGTCTAGAACACTTAGGATTCGATTACCCCCATCCTTAGGAATTTTCGTATTTTATTTGTTTACATTTTCTTTACTTACTCGACCACTTACCCGATCAGGTACACGATAACCTGCATCGAGTAATACCTCGAGCTGTTCGTAACTTACTTGCATACTCGATCACCCCCACTCGATCCTGTACTCGATTGCTTGCATCGAGTGCTTAGGTCGTGTGGTTTACTTGTTTATATTATTTTACTTTGTTTATTTTAGGACTGTTAGAACCCAAACCTTAATTGCTTGGCTTGACTTGTATTGTACTGATCATATCCTTCATGCTAGCAATACACAACTATTTGGATTGATAACCCTTTGTACTACAACTGCATAGGGGATTGATACCCTGGGTGAAAACCTGTCTATCAGTCACCATCACCCTTCTGCTCCACCAGTTCGCAACCTACAATGGCAAGAAAAGACCAGATCATCAACAGAGCTAAATGGTGAACCTTCAGTTTCGTTTAGAGCTAGACGACCTCCTTTGGAAAGAGAAGTTGAAAGCTCAGACCCCCCTACCCCACCTCCTGAGAGGTTTCCTACTCCTGATGATATAAACCAAGCCCTTCACAGTGATCAACTTGACCTTGAAGCCTAGACTAGAGAAAAAATTATGAATGAACTCCAAGAGGTTACCATTCAATACATCTCTTGCCCTGACCCGGTTGAAAGCGCAGCGAGAAGAATGAGGGTTTTACACACTGACTCTGAAAACCTAATGGAGGAGACTGCAAACTCTATCTTAGCATCAAACCTAAAGACTAAAGCTCACCCACCTCTTCCTCCTTTAGAACCCCTTGTCAGCAAAACTCCAAAGACCACTGGTGCAAAAACCCCTGTAGCACTACAAACGGATACAAGTGAAAAAGTTAAAAGAGGCCGAGGTCGTCCTCCTTCTCTGAAACAGGCCGGTAAGTCAAATCAAACTTTACGAGGAGTAAGTCAGTAAGATCCCAGAAAAGAATATTTACCCAAGGATCTCCCCGGAAGTCTCCCAATCGCACCTCGTCTTCAAAATCGGGTCCCTCAAAACCAAACCAGAAGAAAAACACCAAACAATCGTCTGGGAATCCCAAGAGCAGAGACCAATTACCAGGAGAACATTCTTTGAATCTCCCCTCCTCCTCTAGTCCACCTAGAATCTCCCTGATCCCTGTAAGAAAGAAGAAGAAGGCGGATTTTCAGAATCCGCCAACCCCTCTTCCTTAAGAATAATGAGTTGGAATTGTTGTGGATTGGGAAACCCCATAACAGTTCAAAGACTCCGGAAATTCAGGAAAAGGATTTTCCCGGATATTCTGTTTCTCATGGAAACAAAAAAACTCACCTGAAGCAGTCATAAAAA
This sequence comes from Camelina hispida, assembly GCA_023657505.1. NCBI lineage: Eukaryota > Viridiplantae > Streptophyta > Magnoliopsida > Brassicales > Brassicaceae > Camelina > Camelina hispida. Next base: position 6,802,008 of record CP094636.1, on the reverse strand, counting down.
CATTGCAATGGCTTGACTATCCACACCACCATCTGGTTCCCCCTGACTCCCCAGCCGCGGGTGGTCTTGCTCTTTTCAGGAAAGACAATATAGAACTGGAGACCCTACAGTCAAACAATCGCTTTATAGATACAAAGGTGAAAGCAAAATATCGAGAGTTCTTTGCTACCTTTATGTATGGAGAACCGGAGAGATCCAAAAGATTCCAGGCCTGGACTCAACTCCAAGAGTATGCTATGAATAGAACTGGCCCCTGGTTTATGACAGGAGATTTCAATGACATTATTGGCAATGACAAAAAAGGGAGGCCCCACGAGATCTGAAAGCTCCTTCACGGATCTTCGATCATTCATGTCTGCTTGTGACCTGTACGATCTGAAGCACTCTGGCAACTTCCTCTCATGGAGGGGACAGACACACACGCACCTATTCAGATGCCGTCTGGACAGAACAGTGGCAAACAGTGACTGGATCCTAGCTTATCCATCAGGAAGGAGTGAATATTTGCGTTTTGAAGGATCCGATCATCGTCCCCTAGTATCCTCCTTTGACCCTGTTAAAAGACACCATAAGAGTCTCTTCAGATACGATAGAAGATTCAGAGATAACATTGAAGTTAGCAATATCATTTCAGAAGCTTGGAATCTCGAACCTTCAGCTCCCATAGATTACCGTCTTCATCTATGCAGACTTGCAATCATCCAATGGAGTAGAGACCAACATCAAAACAGCCAACGAGAGATTATCTCTCTTAAGGATCAATTGGAAGAAGCAATGTGCGATGATACTGCCTGTCAAAATTCCATTGAGTCTATTAATCAGAACTTACTGTTAGCATATAGAAAGGAAGAGGAATATTGGAAACAGCGCAGCAGACAACTCTGGCTTACCTTAGGAGATAAAAACTTGGGATATTTCCATGCGGCTACAAAAAACAGAAGGGATATAAATAACATATCGGTTCTAGAATCAAACTCGGGAGAGAAGGTCTATGAAGAAAAAGAAATAGTGAGGGTGATTACTGATTATTACCAAGATCTCTTCTCATCCCATGAAGGAAATAGGAGCTCTGTGGCTCAAGAAGCACTCTCTCCCTGTTTCACCCCGGAAATGAACGAGATGTTGATCTCCATGCCAACCCCCTCGAAATCTAACAGGCTTGTTTCTCAATTCACCCTGACAAGGCTCCAGGACCTGATGGTTTCTTTCAATCTAACTGGTCGTCAGTGGGGGATGCGATCATTGCAGAGGTCCAAGCCTTCTTCATCTCGGGTTCCCTGCGAAAAAAGATCAACCATACACTCGTCATACAGTGGCGTAAAAACTAGCAGATTATAGACCTATAGCCCTCTGCTCAGTTTACTACAAGATCATTGCCAAGCTTTTAGCAAAAAGGTTTCAACTGGTATTACTTTCTTGTATCTCGGAGAACCAATCTGCTTATGTTCCACAAAGGGCCATATCGGATAATGTTCTTATTACACACGAATCGCTCCACTACCTGAAGATATCAGGAGCACAAAAAAAATGTTTCATGGCGGTTAAAACAGACATGAATAAAGCATATGATAGATTGGAGTGGGACTTCATTAAAGCTGCTTTAACACAAATGGGTTTTCATAATACTTGGATCAACTGGATCATGCAGTGTGTCTCCACAGTCTCTTATTCTTATCTCATTAATGGCCAAGCCAAAGGTCTAGTGAATCCTCAGCGTGGAATCCGCCAAGGCGATCTGTTGTCACACTACATTTTCATTATTTGTAGCGAGGTGTTATCGGGACTTTGTTTAAAAGCTCAACGTCAAGGGAACTTACTAGGTCTGCGAGTGGAAAAAGGAAATCCAAGAGTGAATCATCTTCTTTTTTTGGATGATACAATGTTTTTCATCCGCTCCGACTATCACAGCTGTATGACACTCCGTTGTATCCTTCAAAGGTATGAGTCTGCTTCAGGACAAAAGATCAATCAAGCCAAGTCATCTATCACCTTCTCAAACAAAACCCCCACCAACGTAAAAGAGATAGCCAAAAAAGTTCTTGAAATCCACAAGGAAGGAGGACAAGGTAAATACCTTGGACTTCCGGAATTTTTTTGTAGAAAGAAAAAGGATCTCATCTCCTCCATCGTGGACCGGATTAAACAGAGAGCCCTCAGTTGGTCCTCACGGTTTCTCTCCACAGCAGGGAAGCTAACAATGCTAAAATCTGTGCTTACAGCTATGCCAACCTATACCATGTCTTCCACCTCCCTGCATCGCTCTGTAAACGGATTCAATCAGCTCTTACACGTTTCTGGTGGGACACAAAAACAGAAAAGAAAAAGATGTCATGGATTGCATGGAGAAGGTTAGCAAAGCCGACTAAATTGGGAGGATTAGGACTCAGAGATATTAAGCTTTTCAATAAGGCCCTTCTGGCAAAAGTAAGCTGGTGAATCCTCACCAACCCACAGAGCTTAATGGCTAGAGTGCTACTAGGAAAATACTATAAGGACCTATCTATTTTTGAATCCTCTGCTCCAAACTCTGCCTCTCACGGATGGAAAAGCATTTGTATGGGTAAAGAGCTCCGTAGGACCAATCTTGGCGTTTTAGTGGGTACGGGAGTGAGCATTCCGCTGTGGAGATCCCCCTGGTTATCCTTCTCTTCACCGCTAGCTTTGATGGGACCTCCAACCGAAGCCACACAGCATCTCACGGTTGCGGACCTTATTATCCCTGGATCAAGCGAATGGAACACCGATCTCATTAGAAACATCCTTCCAATGAATGAGGATATGATCAAAAAGCTAAAACCAAGTATAAATGGAGCAAAAGACACCTGGGCTTGGCTACCAACAAGGGACGGACTGTACTCAGCAAAGTCGGGTTACTTTGAAGTGACCAAACTGGATCCACCTCCTCCAGAGAATGAGCACTCGCCTAGAGCAGTAGCAACAGTCTTCAACTGGCAAAGCAATATCTGGAATCTCAAAACCTCCCCAAAAACAAAGCTCCTCCTCTGGAAGGCGGCGCAAAATGCCCTTCTGGTTGGTCTGAACCTCAAGTATAGAAACATCTCGGACTCTGTTACCTGCCCCCACTGTAGTGAGGAGGAATCAATCCCTCACCTCTTCTTCCATTGTTCCTACGCAAGAAGCATCTGGCCAGCCGCACCCTTTCAAGTAAAACCCTCACTGGATTCTGTTACTGATATGGCTCAAGGAATCGCAAAGGTAAATAAGCTTATATGCTTACCTCCAACAGGCACTGGATCAGGCCCTCTATCCCCATGGATCCTGTGGTCGATCTGGACTTCACGTAATCAACTAATTTTTAACAAAAAGCGAATCTTGGCTGAGGAAACCTTGCATCTAGCTATGACCAGAGCTAGAGAATGGCAGAACGCACAAAATCCACCCCAGGGCCCTCATCGGATCCCCAAAACCGCTAGTAAACACTCGAATCCCCCTGGTACGTACCAGTGTCTTACCGACGCTTCCTGGAAAGATGACGGATCTGCAGGATTCGGCTGGATCATCAAAAACCCAGAAGGCTAGGTTACGATCCGAGAATCCGCCTCCTCAAACCACATCAACTCTCCCCTAATGGCTGAAGCGGTAGCAACTCTAATCGCGGTTAGAGTTGCAGTTGAATCGGGCATCTCCTCCCTCTCTTTCGCTTCCGACTCTCAATCGTTCGTCCAAGCTTCGAATCAAAAGTTCCAGATCAAGGAACTTCACGGGACTCTCCATGATGTCCTCGCTCTATCTGCAACCTTCAATTTCGTTTCTTTCAACCTTCCACCTAGACAAGGCTCGTCTGCAACGCACTAAACTATATGTGACCGATCCTCCAGATCCAGCATGTACTCTCTTCCAATGCTGCTTAATAATAACGACTGTCTCTTGTTTTTGAACCTATCTTTTATCAAATACAAAACGCCCTATGAACCTTGTGTGATCACCAACCAACCGAGTAATAATTGGTCTATGATCCGACCCAATGAACTCCAAATATTCAGTATTAACTCTTGGGAACAAATCAAACCAAGCACTATTGGTGAAGCTTTTATCCAAACGACATTGTACCCATACATTCTCGCGTTTGCCACCCCAAGAAAAACGATTTCCAAAACTAGGAACCTCTTTCACTCTACAGCTTCTCGCCATTGTCCGGAAGGGAAGAAAGAGCTTTCTGGTCTTCTTGATCCTCCCAGCTTCTCCGAATTATCCATGATTTCGTTGAAATCACCATCAAGAAGCCAGGCTTCATTTCTTTGGATCCCAATTCTTGTCAACCGCTCCCAAACCTCCGGTCTTAGATGTCTGAAAGGATCACCCTACACAAAGGTGATGTAGAAGATTAGACCACCTTTAGTAATACGCGTATCAATTATCCTTGAGTCAGAACTTAGCACCTCCACGGTATAAATGTCTTTCCAGAACAATGCTAGTCCACCACTTAAACCAACCGGATCCACTATATGAATTTGATTATAACCCAATCACTCATTAATCCCCAAAACGTATTATCTAGAGTTTTTAGTTTTCAGGAAGAACAAAAAATTTGGAAAATATTTACGACGCATTTCCCTAAAACGTCGAACTGCCGAGGAGCACCCCATTTCCTTAACATATTTATTACTAGTAAGAATTATATGATTAACAATGAATTATTTAAAACCAAATCAAAATTCGAAAAGCTTTTAGCTCCATGACAAGTGGCGTTGTCTAAGATTTAAAATTATCCTAATATCGTAGCACGAACAAAAATCATAGCCAAGTACGACTTTTATATACATCTACTCTCTCTCTCTCTCTCTCTCGAAGATTCCGTGTTACAGAATCATTTCCACAATTTTAGAAATCAGAACTCATAAAATTTTCACCAAACTGTCTCTCTAGCTCCTCTATCTCTATGGATCGTAGCCACCAACCCGAATCCACGACCCGACCCGGAAACACCGTGGTCCTCTCCATAGACTGTCTAAAAGGAAGCTCCAAAAGCGAAGAATGGAGCGGCGATATGCTTCAAACCGGAGACATAGTGGAAGAGATCCGGATCGGTTCAGGACCCGGTTCGGCTATATTCAAAGCTCCGTTTAAAGGAGGCAAAGCTTGGCTTCAGAAGGTTCTACACAACTCTTTTAGGAATAAAGAAACTTCCATTGTTGTAAGAGTTCGTCGTGGCTCCGATGAGTTCTCCGATCTCTCTGCTTGTATTGTTCCGAATGACTCCGCCGGGAAGAAACAGTACATGCTTAGATCCATTGATGACCCGAATTATACCGTTGGGTTTTCGGATCGGACTGAGTCGGATTGTCTCGGTTTGCAAGGTGAGTTTAACTCGGTTTTGTTAAAATATCTTCTTATGTGTTTTGTCTTTTTTGTACTTTGGTTGACTATTCGTGGCTTACGTGTTGACCTTTTCCTTTTAACTCATGTCGTGTTTCTCAGTTGGTGAATCTAATTATTGCTGTTTTTATTAATACGTACGATTTTCTTTCTTTTTGTATTAAGCTTAAATTTTCATACTAATAAAATGTGTTTTTGACATAGAAGGAGCATGTTTGTGTGTCTTGCAAAACATTAAAACGATTTCATTTACTTGGAGTTATTGTTTGATGATTAGTTATAAAACTGTTTCGTTTTTAACTTTAACAACAAAGAATATTTATTTTAAAAATCTTTAAACCAAGAATGTTACTATTTCTTATTTTTTAATATTTAAATTCTTTTACATGATTTGTTTCATTATTTTATAAAAATTATTGAAAGTGGAATGTTATTATTTAAGGATTAATTATAAACTAAGACTGTTTCGTCGCTCAAACTTTAACAACAAAGAATATTTGATTATTTATTATAAAAACAAAAGTTCTTTAGACCAACTAACCAAGAAGAATCTTACCATTTTCTAATTGTTTAATATTAAGAAGAATCTTTTAAATGATTTGTTTTCTTTTCTGATAAAAATAATTGAAAGTAGCATTGGCTCTCTTGAGTCTCGTTCTTTATTTGTTGTCAAAAAAAAATAATAATAATTGAAAGTAAAAAATGTGGAGATGCGGGGTATCGATCCCCGTACCTCTCGCATGCTAAGCGAGCGCTCTACCATCTGAGCTACATCCCCAATTTGATAAACAATGTGCAGAGTCAAGAGGATCAAGGATGGTGGAAGCATTGGTGAGAGCAAAGCTTCAAGATGGTTATGTTTCATATCCATGGGAAAGACGAATGCAAGAAGCTTTACCAATCTCTAGTTCTAGCAATTTCCTCTCCATTCTTTTTCTTCCCAAAGCTTCTGGTAATATATAGACATTGTTCTTACTTGTTTGTCACACATTCATTTTTATAAATCTCTATGTGTGAATAATGTTTTGACGATCTTTTCCGGAACTATAGCTTATGGTAGATCAGGTTCGCGGTACAATGACTTGGAAGACACACTTGCTCGTGCTAATGCTTGGTTAAGTTGTTCACAAGCTAATGGTGTTCCTATTGTCTTTATGAATATTCAGACTGAATCTTTGCTCACAAAGGTTAGAGATTTTGGTATTTTTTGTAACATTTTTTTTATGTAGAGAGATTAATATGAAAATGTTGATTGCATTGTGTTTTATATGGAAAAAAAAAAAAAGATATCAGGAGAAACAGCGTCGGCAACGGTTAATACGACGTCACTTGCGGATTTGTCGAATCTTGCAAACGCGAGTCTCTATGGTTTCGAGGATTATCATGGAGTTGATATTGGTGTGGTGAGAGCGGTTAGGCTTTGGTTTGCTCCTCTTGGTGTTGAGTTCCCACTCGAAATCAAACTCAAAGATGACGATACCAAACTTGGCTTCTCCATTAGCCGCACTGAAGAGGTAAAAAAAAATCTTTTATTGAATTTGTTGCATCACTAGGGACTAAAATTCAAATCATGGCTTTTATTTTATTTTTTTGGTAATATTCGGGACTTTTTACTACCCGTTCAGACAAAACTACCAAACAAAATCTTGTTCTTCCGCTTTATAGAGTTATGACTTTAAGATGTTTTCACACACATCAGATTTTGTTTACACCTAGAAAAGTTATCGTTTTATGAAGGTGGAATTTTACATATAATTTAGCAAAACACTAAACTTTATGAAACAAAAAGTTAAGTTGAATACATCAATTTTTATGAAATCATAATCG